>JARFOD010096020.1:0-17114 GCA_031763545.1 Mopalia muscosa | reverse complement strand
GCTGCTTGGACAATCGTAACAGACTGCATTCACCATATACTCATTATCAACAAGGGAATGTACACATTAAGGTAATAAAGTCAGATCACGGAATTACCTCCTCTGGCATAAAACAGGAATATCAAAATATTTACAAACATCCGAATAATGGTCAGAATCATATTCTTTTCCAGTTTTAAACCATAAACATTTTACAAACTTTTTTTGTACGTTTTCAATTTTTTGTAGACCTACAAGATATTTATGGCGTGGCGTGCGCCACACGTAGAGCAGTACTCAAGTTTCGAACGTACTATCGAGCAATAGATCGATACCAGAGATTCATGGCCGTTGAAAGAAACACATGTAGGCCTATGCATCAGGAAACCAATTGATCGATACGATCGGCTAACAATAGTCAATCGTATCGATACAAGATTTCAATGGATTGTACTGAAAAAATAAATGATTGCGACGATCAGGGTTTCGTTTTTACGGGTTTTCGACGAATTTTGTCTTTTTGGCCATCATCATATCAGCGTAATATCTATATAAATATTCATTAAAATTATTTTTTAAATTTTAAAATAAACCTGGCGAGATTTTTATTGCTTTGGAATACACAAATTTAATTCAGAAGTACATTATTTTATGAACTATAAAATATAGCACTTTCGTTATTTTGGGATTACACTTTCTTATGTTAAACCGATTCTAGTTCAGAAAATTTTGCAGGTTGAAGCTAGGCACCGAATCGCCAGCAATAAAAATATAAACGTTAAAATCTCTACAAAACATGGAATTTGTTTAAGAGTTGATCTGAAAATGTCATAATGGAGACGATGCTTTCTCGTCCAAGTTGATGTGACCAGTGATCTAGGAGCCTATTTTCAAATCAATAAATATACTACGTCCGGCACTTAAACAAACCTAACGAGTGTTATAAAGTTGTGAAATACGCAAATTGAGTTCAAAAGCCCATTATGATATGTACTGGAGACACAAAAACCTTTAGATTCCTTCATAGCATGGATTATGTTTATTCTGTGATTTGAAAATGTCATAAAGGCGATGATGGTTTCAAGTCTGATATGACTTCCTGGTGGATTCATGGCATCAAATCTATATCCGTCCTGATATATTCTCAGTAAAAAAAAACAAAAAAACTTCACACTCTTAAATTTCTCAATATTTTCTTGAAACTTAATACAGCAGATATCAGTATTATTATTAGAGGTTATTGCGTTGCGAACGACATCATGAAACAGCAACTCCGACGTGCATAAGCATGCAGTTTGTGCGAGCATACATCATGACGGGTCATTACTACCTTTCAAAAGAATGTCCGTCAAATGGTCAGGAAATAAATCAATGTACATAGTATAATGAATACCTGGGCTTAAGTTGTTAACAACCGTGGTGAGTAAATCTCTTCGTAGGGAATATATACATATAAAGTATATATATACTTTATTATAAAGCAGAACTTCCAGTGACATGCTACAGAGAATAAAAGCTATATACAATCTCAAAAGTAGAAATTATGATGCCGTGAAATGGAGAGTGAAGTTATAAGAGTTGTTTCATTCCTCACACTGTCTACTATTATACTGCAGCATACAACAAACTGTGTCATGTCACAACCTAATGCGAAATCTCATATTGAGGTGACGTTACAAAACGGCGTTGGTAAAGAATCCAAAACGTCACACAATAGTTACACGTCACAATTTATACCATATCATCATGCGTGATGTCTCAATCTAACAATGTTGACCTTACAAAATGACGTTGGTAACGTAACCAACACGTGACCCCATTGTTAAACATTGTAGCCCCTATTACTTATTCGAGCTCCAGTTAAAGGCTACTTTCAGAGAAAATGGACCAGTCTCCTAAAGCACGATTCCTCCAAGAGAGATATGAGAAATTACACGCCTCTAAATTGCAGGTAAACATATATGTGTATATATATTTCCAGCTAGTTGTATGTGACAAAGCAGCTATATCTGTAGAACCTCCAAACTTTTATGTCTGAGACGTATGGTTGTTTTTCATGTGATTTTTTTTTACATGAGATAAGCCTTCTGCCGCTACCATATATGGTATTATTTATGCTATACTCAAACTCTGGTATGTGGTATTATCTATGCTATATACACACTCTGGTATTATATTTATTCGCGCATTTATAAAACCATCTCTGTCTCAGTGAGTACATCAGACATTAAGCACATTCGGACCACCAATGTATAACAATATACAATCGTTATATTTACATATTCTAAGCACAGATTTTGTCTACAATTCACACAAAGTAACCTTTCCGTCTACATACACACTTCTCGTTCAGGACTTTATCGAGGGTTTGATAGTTGCGATGTAGGCCAGTATGAATATATATATTTTTAAATAATTGTGTCTTTTGTTTTTATCTTTTCAGCAATGGTGTAGTAGAATCAATAATTATTTACAACAGATAAAATGCTGTGTTGCTGACACGACCGACGATGAGTTTGTCCAGAAGGACTTCCCGTATAAAGGCAGCAATCTCCCGTCTGGGGATTGTATAGTCAGTCTACCAGAGATTTCTATACCAGACCTTGTCGAAGTGGATATTTTGTCTACATTTGACAATGGAGTCCAAGATGATAACTGCAGAGAAGCTGACAACTCTGGACAAATCTTAAACCCATTCACTCTTAAAGAATTAGCCAGCAACGTCCACACAAAGAACACAGGCATCAAGAGAAGACACCGACGCCATCAGTTTTACCAGGCGGCATACTGTGGACGACATTGTGACCACTTCCATTACCACTACGTCCAGGCAGACAAATTAAGAGACAAGCTACAAGCACTTTTCTACTTTGTTTAAATTGAACAATTTCATTAACAGGATTAGTGTTAGCAATTTTTAAAGACAGTTTCATACCAGTTTGATGTAATATATTTTTTCATAGAAATCCAGCAATGTATTTAATATCCACTATTTAATAATATAATAATTTTAATTTAAATATCAAAAGTGTGTTTGCTTCATTTTAATAATATTGATTGATTGTGGTTTAGAGATGGCTATATAATCTAGTATAATGACACTTAGTCCCTCTCCTAAGATATTTGATGATTGTCTAGATGTGTCGGTATATAGGACAGTGGCATTATAAACAGTTAAAAAGAACCCGTCGGAACGATAATTTCTTCGCGTCTTAAAGGCTTAAAAAAATTTAAACTGCTGAAAGAAATAAATGGTTACAGTAGATTAAAGTATAAATTCTACGTTTTCGGAGATTCAGTTCGATATGGATACACCTTTATATGAGATAAGCTATCTGTCACTGTGTCCGACAAAAATAATTTGTTTCACTCCACGGTGTCCCAGTTTGAATGCTAATCTTTTCTCCGGGCATTACAAAACGATACATCACTGTTACGGTTTTACATTGATAATAATCTGTAATTTTCCCCGTACTTGTCAGGACAATATTGCCGATCGTTGTTATGTTATTTCAAGAACACTCACTATATATCCAACTTATATATAGTCTGACAAGATTTCAACTCTCTTTCAAAGATGCTGACAGTAAATTATCACAATAAATTAGATCCGATAAACCCTTGATCAGAGGTGCCATATGTACAGCATGACATAACATAAACGGTATGGGGACACCTTATTATTCCACTCGTATGACGGTGTTGCAACCCAATAGGCAGTCCAATAAAACAACCCCGAGGCAACACAGAAAAATCACAAGATGTAAATTCTATTGCAACAGTTTTGTTTACTTTTGCAATACTATAGCAATATTAAAATTCATCCAGCACCTAAAAGCTATAGGATGTATGGTGTTGTATCAAAATTCTTAATGTAACAATATAAATCAATTACCATTTAATGATAACAATTATTTGTGGATTTCACTTTAGTTATCTATGGTGAAACAAATTGTGAAAGCCTTAGAATTACATTCAACATGGGTTATCACGCTTTAACTCGAAGCTGGGTTAGTTTATCTACCAGAGTGCCTACCTGTAATTCTGGTAATGTGAGTTTGGTCTGACGAAAGATGTTATGCAGTAGCGCGGAATAAAACTCTTTGCCTAAAGAGGATCTGCCAACTTACGCTTCAAATCAAGTTTTTTTTTTCGATCTTTCATATGGCTACACCGGTACAATAAATGACATTAATTGCTTTAAGAACATTGGATTTAACGATTTAGCCTTTGATTTACCATTAACAAACTCTAAAACCTCGAGACGAGCTTATTATTTAAGTTACAGCAGCACACGCAAATATCTGCATTTCCCTTTGCTTTTGTTAAATCCCAAACTCAATCTAAGCACTACGAAAACCATTGATCAGATCAGGTGGCCAAATAAGAGAAAACGCGAATCACAGTTTAGATAAGAAATAATACAAAATTTATACCCGTTCTACATCCGCAGTGAGTGGGAGTAAATAATCAATTTACTGAAAAAAATCGGGTTAAAACACGAATTCTTTTCACAAAGTATACTATTAAGAATACGAATTGATTTGTGTAACAGAACACCCCGGGGCACCCCGATGTCAGGTGCGGGGGTCCTCGATACTTTTAACCTATTGGGGGTATTACCCCTAAGTTAAACTGATTATCAGCTGAACAAGTATCTGTTAGCTACAAAAATATACATGCATGCCCTACTCCAAACTTTCATCATTGAGATCATTGGTTCATCATCCTTTCTAAGCATAGTAAAGGTATTTTTATTTGAACTGACAGAAGACGGTTTTGGCTTTATGGTCCGTAAACATATTTTGTTATATGCTGAATTCTGGCAACCTTAAAATCCATCAATCACCGGCTAATTTTAACAATAATTTAAAGTAACACTAATTTGTTCGTAGTATATGACCTTTGGTAACATGATAAATACCACATATACCATACCCTTATACACATCAAATTGTTCATAATTAACTTGAATGTTACAGATATCCGTATATTTGAACAACGGAAACCTACAGATTCAATGCTATAAAGATTCTAACCATGCAGTTGTTACCCGCAGGAACAAAATTTGTCTGATTTTAACAAACAGCCACCGTGCTTTTCTCTAGAATTCCATGGGTGAATGCTAAATTTTGTCTGATTTTTTTGATAAATTGTGTTAGTGTATCATTTCATACACAAACCAGCAAAATGAAACACACTTACAGAATTAAACTCAACAAGAGCTAAGAAGAATGTAACGTCCCTTTATCTGCTGGTAAAATTTCCTTTGAAATCTGTTAAAAACCAAAATGCTGTTGATATATGACATATACTACTTGCCGTATTAATTTCTACATGGGTTTAATGAAATATTTTAAAAAATCATTCATGAAAGTCTAAAGTCAATGTATCTAAACCAATCTGATTCTGCTATTAAAGTTTGCAATGTTAGATTGGTTTGTTTGTTAGTTTGACATTTTAACTAGCTGCGTACTCAAGTCTATTTCACTTCTGTGACAACTTTGCATTGTCAGTGCCGATAGAAAACAGAGAAGACACCTTGTAGGAACGACTCCTAGATTCCACGTTCCATTGGGCTTTTAACACAAAGCTATCGCGTTTATGTTCAATATAATCCCACAAATTGGTTCAATGTGTACTGGAACATAAGCGCCAACAAAACTCTGATAATGACTGTTAATGCGTGATGTAAGGATTTTATAGTGCAGCTAAAATATGCTTATTTCTTAAATGCCCTCCAAATAGATATTTAAAGCCCGTTTCAAGAATTTTTTCTCTGATGACCAAACTTCCCCACTTCAGTAAGATATATAAGTTCAATATTTTCAAACATACCCATGTTGCCAGCAAGAGACAGCAATTATCAGGGAAATGGAAGCAAAGCAAACATCAATATATTTTAATAACATAGAACCATTATCGACACCTTCAAGTATATATCAATACATGAACTCGATATTTTCCTTGTTAGGGCTTAACTTATGCTTCTTTCAAACACAGTTATTTAATATTAGGGACAAACTATATCGATCAGTTATTGAATAATTTCTGGCCCTTTTCTCTCAGTAATTATAATGGTTTTTTGTAAGTCCCTAGAGCTTTTGTGTTTCCTGTATTCTCTTTGTATAAAACAAGCATTAAATTCACACCTGATGTCAATATCAGTCAAATAAATACTCATATGTTTGTAAACGTGGGGTTTAATGTCGTACTTCAGGACTCTAGTGCTAGACAGGAGTAAACAGTGCGACTCTTATCTTTTTCGTGGCTTTTGCGGGTTTTTACAGATGATGATTATATTAACATCATATATATTTAGAAAGTATAGTGTTCTTTTATGATTCAGTTTATTTTATAATGGCATTAATAAATGAAACCCTCGAAAAAAATTAAAATGGACCCTTGTTTGTAACTCATATTATTCTTAGATGATTTGAAGTTTTTTCTAAACTTTATTGCCTTTGTAGACAAGTATTTAAACTAAAATATGTCATAGGGTTTTTCTAAATTCAGGTTAGTTTTTGAAAAATTGATAAAAATATATGCAAAAAAAATAAAAATCTGCCTTTAAAAAAATATTTTCTAAATATCTTCAGAACGAAAATCAATATCAAAAAACTGCATGACGGTTTTTTTAAATAATGGCTTCAAGATTGTCTTTACCAATTTTAAAAATATAGTGCAAATAGTTTGCAAGAAATAAACTACTTAAATGATAAAAAAAAAAAATTCAAATGATATCTGAGAAGCCTAAACGTATGTAAATGATTGAACTCCGGATTTAAGATTACTCCAATAAATTCGATAAACAAGATCTTTTTGAATGGAAAGGCGTAATATAGTTTTATCTATTGCATTTTTTTTTTTTTTACATCCAACGTCGGCAACACAGATTTCGTTCAAACGTTTGTTAAGGACTATCAGTATGAGTCCTATACTGGCGGCGTGAGTAGTCTGTATCGATGTATATTCAGCCAACTTCCAACATTTGTTCTCCTGGTTTACTGTTCAGTTCAAATACACATCCCCAATGGTCATGAAATTGATCTGTTGGCCATTTGCTAATTGGTTTGTGGTAACAGTCAACAGGTAGTCAGTTGAGGCGAGATAATCTCGTTAATCCCTTGTACCCCTTCGATATACATAATCTTTGAAGCACATACTTCAACATTTAAATTTTAAAAAATATTCTTAAATACAAAATTTATTGTCAAACTTTTTACATTATCAAGATCACGAAAAGAAGATTTCAGAAAAGCAAAACAAGTCGAAATTGTACACCTGAGTAGCGCTAGAGTCCTTAAGGTTATTTCACTCACAGGACCTTGCGGGTGAGGGAAACAACACTCAAAGCAACAGGCAATAAACAAAGACAAGACCGGACATGACAGAGATTGGACAATCACAGGCCGAAACACAAAGCCATTACATAACAGATCTGCTTCATGTTGCCTGGTAGCTCTGAGATCACCAGGGCAACGGGAAGCTCCCTCCTCAACCCTCCGCTTAGCTGTTAGCAGCTTCTATTGTCACTTACACTTTATTTCCTCACTGCAAAAATCAGACATCAATTTATATGTATGTTGATAATTAGATTTGTCAAAATCTAATTTTTCTAAGTTTTCGTTAAACGCCACCTAGATGGCCAACTAACCGTGAAAAGGGTTTTTGACATGACAATACAATCACTGGAATTTTATCTACACTGATCTACGTCTACCGATAAGCATAAACTATTAAATAATTAGTACCTGTGTAGTTGATAAAACATGATAAAATGTTAATAGATAGTACTACTTACCTGTAAAACGCTGGATTTGATGCAGATGGTATTATTAATCTTGGTGAAGTGACAAGCATACTTGTGAGCAACACAAAATCTGTGTGTTTTGTTCTCATAAAGTTAGAAGTCATTGAATTCAGTGAGCATTTTCATTCTTGCGAAATAGGGTTACAGAACCCACAGTCTATGTGACATTGCTGGATTCATTTCCAGATCATCAGCCAGTAGGAGTGCATTACACATTTAAAAAACTGGTGCTCTGTATGCTAATTTTAAGTGGAATATACAAAAAAATTTGAATTGTAAGTGTTTAAAACCAGGTCGAGATTTTTTTTGGCAAGATATGATTTCGACCAGGGTGGCCAAGTTCTTCTAACAGTGCAAGGATACGGCATGTTTCCTTGTGTTCTTAGTCACTTGACCTTATGAGACACGTGCAATTGAGCCTACGTTAGCACAGGAAAGTGACATCTCGGGAAAACGGTAGATTATCCAAACCATATGTAATCGCCAGCGCACTGCTGGTCTCCACTTACGCCGGCTGGTGGTCGCTCAAGGATGGTCGCTCAAGGAAACCTATAACTGCTGCAGGATACAGAGATCAAGTGCTCATTCCAGAACTTTCTGTTAGAAGGTCTGGCATTCCAACATGATAATGCCAGACCTCATACGGCCAATTTAACGCCGAATGTTCTTAGGAATGTTGGCATCAATATCATGGAGTGGCCCTGAAGGTCTCGCAACCTTAATCCCATAGAACATGTTTGGGATGTGTTGGGCAGAAGGCTCCGTCGAGTAAGGAGCCCTCCACAGACATAGCAGGAACTTGGTGCCATGTTGGTTCATTCCCTAAGCTGTGTTCAGACGTATCATTCAATCTATGAGGAGACGTTGTGTCGCAGTTGTGAACGGTCATGGAGTGCATACGCCCTGTTGACATGCTTTCATCAAGTTGTAACTTACAATTTTTACTCTCTTACATTTCCGTAGCATTTCTTTTAGTATAAACTGGAATTTAATCATTATTTAAAACCGCTTTTCTCGATGTTCAACTTATCGAAATCCAAACGAGTGTGAAGTTTCTTTTTGACTGAGTTTAGTTTGTAATTAATATTTAACAAACCTGAGAGAGAACTTCAAATAGGTCATCTTTATTCGCAGAGCTGTATGAGTAGGCACGGAGATATCTCTGCAAGAAAACGAAAAATTACCAAATATGTAGACAGTACTCCAAAATAACCTCAAGTCCAATTTACACGGCCATATTTAAACCGGTTCAAGTTCAAAAGTACCATTAAGTCGGTTTGACGTTTATCATATGACAGCACATTGGGTTATTTAAAGCTTATTTTAAACTTAAATCGGTTCAGATCTGGCTTTGAGATGGTTTCAAAGATTAAACCGGCTTATAATGAACTTGAGGACAAATCCGGCTTAACAGCCCCAGATATTCTAAATATGTCATGAGGTCAATGTGGCTCTGCTAAAATGGGATAAAGGGAGCGAGGTGAGGTTATTGCGTATTCTAGATTATTAAAATTACAGATTTCTACATCTATAGGCATATTGAACACAATGTTGATTTTACACAAATTGAATATGTAATAAGCATTTAACCCTGCTGCATTGCGAGAAAGTTGTAAAACTGCATTTTCAAACTTTTCAAATCCCGCCTCATTTGTAGAGGTATAATCTGCTCAGAGACAACACAATTTAAGGAGGAAACCCGAATGCCAGTACATACTTTTGTCCATCGATATATGCAAGTCGTCTATATGCTATAGCATGGAGGTAGTAGAACGGCGAAGGTTTAAATCAAATTAACAGATACGTACCTGGATTCCTAGCCTGAATGTGTCTTCACCTAAAAATTGCCTCATCATTGTAATAATAGCACCACCCTGGAAGCAAGAGCACACATACAATGACAACAGTCATGACATATTCTTCCAAATAAAACAGTTTCGAAACGTTCGCATATTGAAGTTCATGGAAACTTGAGAACTGAGAGCGGCTTGTTAGCGAGGATGTGAATTCATTATGCCGCCAATTCTCATCAATTTGTTTTTAAAAACATTTGTAAGTTTTAAATTAGCAATGCCACAGGCTTGGTGGAGATTCCGGTAAATGCTTAAAATTGGTTTCTGTTGTGATATCAAATCCTTTGATCTATGTTTCTAAATAATGTGAAAATATCAATACATTTGTTGATGACTGGATACTGTCACAAGTTATCTCTCTTTCTAAAGCTCGAAATGTCTCACAGATCGTTAGCTACAGACCTGTTTCCTATTACCATGTGTAAGTAATATCATATAGAGGTATGTGCACTTATATCAGTACTTGCAGGATAACAAATGTCTTTCTGAATTCAGGCCACTACATTCTTGTGAAACAACATCCATAAAATTTACTGATAACTGGCTACAAAATATTCGTAAAGGACTCCTAACTGGCGCTTTATTTTTAAATTTGCAAAATGCCTTTGATACAGGTTATGTAAATGTTTTACTTGCGTGTTATACTGTGGATAGTGGTCCACATGCCTGGTAGAAGTCATATTTATCATGCCGTAAGCAAGCTGTTACCTTGAATGGTACAGTTTCTAAGTATAATAATGTTGTCATTGGTGTACCACAAGGATCAATATTGGGCCCTTTATTGTTCATACTATACGTATAAATACACTACACTAATATATTTGATGATGCTTCGCCATATTTTTTTCTTTTTTGTTCTTCTGACTCCGCGGTGTAATTAGGTCCAACTGTGACCAAACCTAGTGTAAAAACCTAATTAATTCAACAGAACTACATTATACGAAATCGCATAATTGTGGGTGCCAATCGTTCTAGTTTATCAGAGCCATGTAAGGGATAAAACCCTGGTAAAAGTCAATCGATAAATAAACCTAATTATATAGTCAGCCATGGTCAATCACATTCACGAAAGTTGTCATAGTAGACGAGACTTTAACAACTCCTGTACGCCATGCCAGGCCATCGTGCATTACTTTGCGCCAATATATGCGGCGATATTTGCCAGGATCAGCGAATAAAGATGTTTAAATAGGATGGCCCAAGGACTATCTGAAAGTCAATGTCTCCATATGAATGTAGAATCGACGCTATAATAGAATGAGCTATGGCGAGGTAAAGCCTGATTTTTTATTCTCACCTTCCCATAAGACATTTGGCTAAACATTCGACTAATTTCCAGCGGCGTGTTCGCCAGGTTATGTATGGGATGTCCAAACTGAGAATCTTCTTGCATAATCGCGTCTCTGTTAGACACATACAGATCATACCGCAAAACAGGAAGTAGGTTGTTAACAAAAAATACACAAGTAAAGAAACACTGAACGATGTCAGAGAGAGTGATTTTGACCGATTAGTTCGGATTAACATCCAACCGTCCCTTATCCTTAACCTATTTGTGGTGCTCGACACTTGGACTAGTTTTAAGTGTAAGTCTGACTATACCACAGGAATACTGACGTCAATGGCACTGGATGTTTTTGACGTTTAAGAGATATGTGACGTCATCATCGCGGATTGGGATGATGCTAATACTTACCTAGAAAACATAGCTTAGTAAAATGTCAAAAACATATAGCCCCTTTGTATTTTTGCATTAAAAACAAGTGTATTTTTCATTCGTTCTATTCCGCAAAAATATTGACATGAGAATACCGAAAGGAAATGGATTAACAAAACAGTAAGTTAAACGCAATACTTTCGGGTTTATCTCATTTCCCCTTCCCAGTCTACATAGGGTAAATGTTGAGGGAAACAAGAATGAACCCTCAAAACCCACTGCAAAAGTATACATAAATCACATATTCCACACGTTGACTCAAACCATAAGTGGTTCATAGAAGAAAAATCTGTAGTCTGACACGCTTTACACTGAAAAGTTTTGGCGAAACCTCGTCAACAGAGATAAACTTAAAAACTTAACTTTCCAAAATTATGGAAACTCTTCACATCTTGGTTGGGTTAAGTGTCAATTATTGCTGGAATACACTGCCATCATATAACAGAAATACCTTCAAGCAGTGCGTAAAGCACCAATCGAGCAAGTAATCAATCGTTTGTTTTATCATGGGGGCGTTTTTACCTAACTTGTAAGCCAGGAAGCAAAAGCATGTTTTAATTAAAAAGCTAAAAGGAAACCAAACCGTAATTCTGTTTATTTTTCGTGGCACTTGAATAATTTGTATACAAGCAAACAACAGCTATCCGTTATACCTTGCCAAATTTTGAAGTATAGTAACAACTCAAAAGAAAGCTAAATCAATTCATTTGGAGTCAAAATTAATTTATTAACTTTCTTCGGATATGTTACTATAATACTGTACTCTGTTACACTCTTCAGAGGTAGTCATAATATTTGTCACCTTTTGTTTCCATCGGATAGTTGTTTGAAGTGATATTTATCGCTAACACCAGCTTCAATCACTAATAGCGGATAAGAGATACCTCCATCAAGACGTTATGTCATCTAGTAGCGGATTGAATGTCATGGCACTTCCAACAGCCGGTCCGCCTGTCGACCATCAGGTATATGAGCGAGTCACATGTTGTGGCTCCGGCAATTGCGGGGTGCTTTTTACGAGGTTTCCGCCTGGTTTTCCATCCTCATAAGGCAAGATGCATTTTGGGATGGACAATCTGTCGTCATATAAGTGAAATACCCTTAAGTGCGACGTTAACCCCAATCAAACAAACAAATCCAACAACCGGCCCAAGACAACGCCTGACGTGGGCGTCAGCATGCTTTGTACTGACTTGTTTCCAATCCGGGTGTACGCTGTTCACACCAAGGTACGCAAAGAATGTGGCAAATCCTTCGTTTAACCAGGTATCGCTCCACCAGTTCATCGTCACCAGATTGCCAAACCACTGCAAAATATGAAGCATAAGATTTGTTTGGATAAAACTGTTTATTTTTTTAATTAGAATTAATTTGTCAACCGGAATATATTAAAAACAATCCCCTGACGTTGCGACATCCACACCACCTTCATATGGTATTCAGCAGGCGAACAGCCACATTATTATATTAATAAAGAGCCAATTTAGGACAGATTTATGGAAAACGACATAAAATAAATCTAGTATATTTTCACGAGGGAAAATAACACACTTTAACACCCGAATCAGGAGTGGTAATAGCGTGGTTGTAGTGTGAGAAAATATGATATTCCACGAGAAACTATGCCTTATAAAATATAATAGTTAGCAGAACCACACAAAGCAAAGCATCATTTGATGTAATACACGGGTTAGAGTTCATGAATCGTTTTCTCACATTACCAATTTTTTTTGTCACTTTGGCGTTATTGCGATGTTGAAATTCCATGAGTTTGTTAAGACTGGTAATAATGGAGGGCATAAATATACGCATCTCTACTCGACCATGACGCAGCATCACAGAATAAATCTGTAATAACAGCACACGACCTTCATCTTGTAATAGCAGGTGGTTGCATGGAGGGAGCTTCATATTGCCCTGGTGCTCTCAAGCTAAAGGGGAAGAGGAAGCCGATCTTTTTGTGCTGTCTGTATTGCGTCCTGTTGCTGTCGTCCCGTATTTGTTTGTTGCCAGTGGTGTCGAGGGAGGTTTCCTTCATCCATTGAGCTGGCACGTCGTCATATAAATAAAATACCCTTGAGAACGACGTTTAACCCCAATCAAACAAACAATCCAACAAACAATCATCTTGTTATAAAGTACATTTATGCCATTGTCGTCTCAGCTTCTCGAGCCAAGGTTGAGCCATGAGTTATTAACCTTGGCGCATAAGAAATCTTTATCGCGTAATCTTGGTCGAATTAAGGCACATAATCTAGTTTCATAGGGGTTTTGCTATAAACTCCAAAAAAAGTAATAAGCCATTTCAACGACATAACGCTGGAGGCAAAACACAATGAAGGGGGCAGTTCTACAAATGATCTCATAAACAAAGCCAATAGCACGTTTTGTGTTGACACTCCAGTTTGATTATTTCTTGGAGTGGAAGGGTGCTTGCACAGAACTTTCAAAGCAAATACATGTGGTTGTTGTGCGGTAGGGCAGCGCTGATAGGCCCGGGGTTACCACAATTAGGAGTGCATGTGCCAATAAAAATACAGCATATGAAACAACGTCGGACTACAAAAAAGCAGCGTAATTACGCATTGTCTCTCTATAGAATTATTTACATGTGTTTTGACGTAACGTAATGGGAGTCTCGGTAACTTGGCAAGGGAGGTAATTTTATCCTTGGAAAACGGTCCTCTGGCGTTAGTACATTCGTGGTAGTGGAGGTTTTACATGACGTCACACACATTTGTGCACAGTGACGTCATTAAAAAGTCCATGAATCCCGACCGTTTTGACGTCAGAGGACCCCATTCAATGCCCTTTTTGGAACATTACGAGACTCCCATTAATTAAAATGTCCACAAGCTTATACAATCTTATTTTCATCTGACAAAACATGTTTTCAACAGTTGAAATATATATATTTTTTTTTGATTTCTAATAAAACGTTAAAATTGATTCATGCATTTGTCTGGTGTGAAACTTCATGACATAAGTGTATACGTCGATTTAGATAGCCTGAAGATTTTAGTTAGCGTGATATATATTAGTTGAACAATAATCGGGTTTTTTAAAAATAATTTATTGCAATGTGACTCATTCAATACCACAAATGACAATACCAGACTAAACAAGTTAAGAGTTTTATAGAGGAAGCAAAGAAGATGAAAATTTCTTACACTCCATCAAGTCCCTAGCATAACTTAATTATTTAAATGATTCCTCGTTTTTCAAGAATAAACACATATCTTTATATGATTTAAGAATTATTAAATTTGTCAGTGACTTTACAAATGAACTGCATCAACTTACAGCTGCATGGCATCATACCATAGTCCTGGTGTATTTATACACTTGTAATTTACCAAACGACAATCGCACAATTTTACTGTAATTTATCGAATATTATTGCGCGATATGGTCCCGGTTTATGACCAAGCGGTCTACACACAAAGTCGTGGAGGTAAGACGGCGAGGGTTTTAATCGAATGTTGTGACATATGACCTACCATATGAGCCAATTCGTGGGAAATAATGCCGGCAATACCTCCGAGACTCGAGGCTGATGTGGCCCCCTCCTCCGAAAACAAATTACTCTCTCCGTAAATAACCAATCCCCAATTCTCCATAGCACCGCCTCGGTCTGGAATACCTATCATATCTACAAACATATGGAAACATCAAAAGAAAACTGTCATGGCATGTTTGTTTGATTGATTGGGGTTTAACCCTGTATTCAT
Source organism: Mopalia muscosa (assembly GCA_031763545.1). Classification (NCBI taxonomy): domain Eukaryota; kingdom Metazoa; phylum Mollusca; class Polyplacophora; order Chitonida; family Mopaliidae; genus Mopalia; species Mopalia muscosa. The sequence continues at coordinate 2,021 of JARFOD010096020.1, read as the reverse complement.
GGATATTTTATTTATATGACGACTGAGTGCCCGCTCACTTCATAGTGGTCCTTGCCTGATAAATTGTAAAAACCTGAATGATGCCAGCGATTGCAGGAGCGACAGTGGGACTCGATCCCGCGACATCGAATAAGATTAGGAAGCGTGCACACTTACCTCTAAGCCACGGCCCCGATCCATGTCATCGGTGGAAAAGAAAAGATATATAGTTAACCGGACTCACCAACACCAGGCAACAGAAATTATGGACATCAGTGATCGACGTGGCAACGGTGAAATTTATAAAATATAAGTATTTTGAGGGAAAGGCATTCATTTTCTGGATGTTTTCAAGGGATTTTTTTATAGGCAGAGAAGATCATGTTGAAAGAATCAAATTATCAGCTCTGATGTTTACAACGTGTGGAGGCACAAATAGGCTAATTATTAACATTTTGTTTTTACTGATTTTTGAGCTGTTTATAATATTTCGTTTACATGGTTTCTTTCAGGGTACTTTTTCCCCATCGGGATAGAAGCAAGATAGGACCATTACAAATTTCAGAGCTCAAATTCGAATCCGGGAGATGCAAGCCCAATACATAAAAGAGCTACTGTAACAGTAGAGTGACGAAATCAATGTGTATAGGTAAACTTTTGTCTTACCAAGTTTCGTCAATGGATAGGAGATATTCAAATAGTCCTCGAAATATTCCAGAATGGCAACGCCAGTTGATAAAGCGTAGTCAGTTTGATTTATGGAAGATGGAGTTGAATATACTCGGAACTGAAAAAAATAAAATTATTTATTTAATTTCGTAATGTTTTATGAGGTTATGAGAATAGTTTAATATAAGAAACTTTGAAATGTTGCTATTACAGATGCTTGTTCCCGAAATATAGTCTGCGATCATTTTAAAATTTAGTTTATCCACCTTTATACAGAAATCAATCCCAGTATATTAGTCAATGCCATTTTCACTGGCATTCCAACGACCATTGGACATATCAACCTAACGGCAATTTTAGATGAATATTTTTTATTTTAACAGTTGGTTTGATCAAGGTTCTAGTATGAGCATTAAAACCCTTTTCCCAATAAAAATCGTGTTTCTTATTTTATCATTCCCGGTTCTAAATTAGCAAAACGGAGAAGTCCTATCTTTCCCGAATGCCGTCGATATTTCAAGGACTTTTACTCACCCGAACACCATTGGAGGTTATCTTTTCCTTGTAGTCAAAATCACCAACAACAAAAGCCAAAGTGTATGTGGACATTTTGACAGTCTTCTCAAACACATCAGCTACAAATCCATCAGGCCTAAATCGTGACAAAAAAGGATAAACCATGTACTTCTCCTTCTACTTTCCTTGAGAGCCAAAATAAATTTAAAACCCTTTTTACGTGATGCTGTTTGGTGCAGCTGTAAGATTGGGAAAAAAAATTTCGTTTTTCTAACTTGCCTTTTAAAACACGACTAGAAGTGATGTAGAGGATACCGGTACCCGGAAGTGGAGTGAAATATGCAAAAAAACGCAGATTATATGTCGTAGCTTAATCAATGAATACCAGAATAGTTAGAATGACCAAAAAATAAAAGTTAAAAAAAGGGTTTGCTTATCTCACTGGAACACAGTTCTGCAAAATAGTCATCATTCGGAAAAAGAGCATTTGTCCGATTCGACCAGATTTTTAGTTTCACATATATTAATCCTGTTTTAGGCGGATTCGAAAATGTTTGCAGTTGCCATGGTGATCTGGGAACTAGGATGCAATTAGAAGCCACTATGTTTTTGTGTATATTATGTCTTAGTGCTGTGGTTGTCCTGTTGTTTTTTTTTTTTTTTCCTTTGCTGTCAGGAACTTCATCTCAAGGGTAAACCAAGCACACTGTTTTGTAAAACAAAATAGCCATAAATACGGTGTTAAATCCCAGTCAAAGAAATAATACACAAAAGTTTATATGGAACTTCCTACATACACGATATGAGAAAAAAAGATAGAAATCAAGTTAGGGGGGGGGGGGGGGGGGGGGGCACTA
>JARFOD010096009.1:0-17114 GCA_031763545.1 Mopalia muscosa | reverse complement strand
AGGGTAACGGGAAGCAGATTTGTTTGTGATGTTCTGTATTTGTGTCCATCGTCATATAAGTGAAATACCCTTGAGTATGACATTAAACACCAATGAAACAAACAAAGAAGTTATCATAGGATGCATTGTGCATGAAGGCAACTGATATCGCACTGTTGTACATAATATTTGGGGTTGTTGCCAGTATTTTTTTGTTATTTTTGGGACACCACTTTCTAAATTTGAACAGATTCTTGTTCAGAAAAATTTACAGGTTGAACCCTCAGTCAGGCACCGAATTGCGATCCGCAAGGATGGGTTTTAATATACAATTTTTTTAAAACTAAAATCTATTACATGTATAACAAAATATTTTTAATAGCATCTAGTTTAAAAATTATTCTTTGTGTCCGCCTTAACTCTGAGAGCCCTGGGGCAACGGGAAGTTTTTGTCCATCCCCATATAATATAGTGGTTCTTATAGCAGACCTGCCTACCTGGGGTATTTTGAACAAATAATTTGCCATCAAAATACTCCTAGAAATTAAAGTTCTATGCTTTATCACCAAAAAAAAACATTTCTTAAACGTAGTGGTGTTACACATATATTTAGTGTAGGCAGGTTTGGTATAGGTACCACACATCTGAATCCATGATCTATACAGCTGAAAAGTATGTTTTAGCTTTAAAAAAATCTGTGTTGAAATGCCTGGCCCCAGCTATGTATCAAATTAGGATGTTTACAACATTATTAAATTTGAGGTTGAACCATTTTTGTTGCACTATTTGATCTAGATATAACCCACAATTTCTTTGTAATTTGAGTAAATCACAAGAGGGATCTTTGGTTACGGGAAACAAATCACGAAAGACTTACATTTGATGAAATATTGTTTATTACAGTGCGAGTAGAAACTCCACTCTTCTGTATGTCAAATCAAAGAAAACCTTTTTTACATTCTTCAAAACAACTGTTAACAATAACAAAAGAAACATTATAATTTTATGCTTTTCACCAGTATTAAAAACATAATGCATGATATTGTTGTTAGTTCAGAAGATTATACTTCACGAACTGTAATGAGCAGGAATTCCTGTAGTCAGCCCAAATGTTTTAGGAGCAGGTCTGTGATTGGTTGTTTTAGACCAACCAATCAACGCCATTGTAGCTGCTGTTTCTGTCATAATGAAATATCATTGAACTGAAAAACTACCACTTTAAACTACAAATTTGGCTGGCTGACAAAGGAAAGTACCCAGTGCTGAAAAACATCCCTAATATTTATAATGGAAGAATTTAAACCATTAACAAAAACATTTATCCATATTTCTACATCTGTTTACATAGTTTGAAGAGACAATGAAAGACAAATCTTGTGTAGCGATATTAGCACAATGAAGGCAACGTTTTAGCATTTATAGCACAAATTCAGGTTAAAATTCTGTATTAAAAAAAAAAAACACGGTTGCTTGGGACAATGATCTTATATACACACAGAAAAGCCGTTTTGCACACTGCCCGCTTCCTATGGTTCAAAGGTGAACCAAGACACTAACCCAAATTTATGGACTTTTATTAAAGAGTCATAAGTTCCATATTTAGAACATCTTAGTTGTTATTTCTTTCTTATTGAATGTTTACTTGCATATGAACTGCAGACTGCGTGCTCAAAAATAACCCTGGTCCAAGTTTTTTATACTGCTTGACAACAACAACACAAAGTTGTTAATTATACACTCCATGGTATGTCTGAAGGAAATCCATATATCTCCTCATCAGGGGTAGAGACTAATAAGACATTGGGGTTCCCCTGTAAAGTTCCTCGAATTGAACTTTGTTTTAATTGTCCTGCCTGCTGGATTAAACAGTTTTCAACATTTCAATCATGCTCATTAATTTTCTGCACAGTCGAAAAGGAATTTCATAATCCTTGAAGTGAACTAAGATTCACATAAAGTATGATTTAAAACCGTTCTTATGAAGGTAATAGAACCAGGCACGATGGGATCCATGCTCTAATCAGAGCCTTTGTTCACACTCTATTTGAGTCTTGTCTGTTCAAAATGTTGGATTGTGTCTCCTTGCACTCTATAAATGAAAGAATTGACATCCTAACACCTGTGTAGAATAATCCTCAGTTTGATAGGGTTTCATATATAACTCTTGAGGAGTTCACATTGTCATGGTCACATAAAAAAAAACTTCAGAGCAGAAATAGCCAAGGAAATTTATTTTGTGTGACATCATTCATCGATGGTTTTATCAAAGTGAGCCTGCAGTATTAGACATTTCAAGTCAATCCTTGTTGACAAATCACTTATACATCCTGTTTGTTATTGAATCCAACAAGAACCGTGGGATAATAACAGTTTTATTCTATAACTTCGATTGAAATTATCTTCGATTTCATGGTATAGGTCCAATCTCCAAACAAAGTTGCATCACTATTTCAACAACAAAGGCCTTGCTTGTTTTCTTGTCCATTTATGAGGAATCCAATAAAATTGTGGTTGGAGATGCTTAAAACAGGCTTTTCTTTTTATCTGAACAAGTAACATGTTGTAGCTCTTCACGTCTAACATTCTGTTAAACAGTTTAATAGCAAGAGGGATCGCCAATTGAGTCATAATATGGAGGAGCACTTTAGGCATTCTCATAATTCCGTAGTGAATGAAAACTTCAAGAACTGTCTGTAATTATGGATGTCCTCCGAAATAAAAACCTCTAACAAGGACAATAACTCTTCCTCATGGTGGCTGTGTCATTGTCCTCATTATATGGAAGACCCTACCAACAATCACAGGGTTGATCCAAACAATACGATTGGCATGTGACAACCGACTATGGAAGACCAGATTATCGTATCAAATAAACATTAGGACAGAAATAACTGTCAGTCAAACGACATCAAATTTGTTGGGGCCTGAAAACAGAAAAAAAATAGTGTAAATGGAAGAGTGCAGAAAAGCATCAAGCTAGTTTAATACCTTTTACACAAACACATTAGTTTAAATATGGATGTATGTTTTTATGAAAAAGAACCATTTAAATGCTTCATGAAGTCCTTTACTCTGTCAGATTTAGGAATATTTACCCTGATATTTGTTTGATTGTGGTTTAAAACCGTACCCAAGGGTTCTTTCACTTATCCAATTTAACATTGTTCTTTTACTAATTACGGTGAAACACAGTTTGGGGTTTAATGTCGTACTCAAGGGTATTTCACTTATATGATGACGTGCCAGCCCAATGGGTGAAGGAAACCACCCTTGTCACCACTGACAACAAACAACAAACGACGACAACAGGACCAATACAGACGCCACAAACAGATCGACATCCTGTTCCCCCCTGAGAGCACCAGGGCAACATGAAGCTCCCTCCAACCACCAGAGCTGTACTTATGACAGAACATACTATGACTATCTCTGTGGGGCTGAACATAGCAAATTATAACACCACCAAAGATAATCAATTCAATTGATCAATGAACCAAAAATTCATTTCTTTCTTCTGAGATGTTACTACAATTTGGTGAAATAAATTTATGATAACTATCTAATCACAATAATACAATTTCGAAACTCTAGCTTTGTCTGTTACGGTAGACTGGGTAGTGCTATGAACATTTGATCAAATTTGTTTTGAAACAGAAACTATTGGTTAACTCTTAAACCTTAGGTCATGATCTTTATTTACCATAAATAAAACAACACCTGAGTGTCCGGTGTTAGCGGCATACAGAGACATCATGGAATGTAAGGACATATTATAAATTACAAGACTACAAGTCTTACACATATTATAGAACATTCTTTGAAGGTGGGGTGGGGGCATTTAATTTTGCACATTACAATTATCACAAAACAGTACAAAATATACTTCAAAATGCAGTATTAGTTCCAAGGAATAATCCTGGATATGGCTCAGTTAGATGATATGGGTTCTCCATGACTTCTATTGGTCTGGAGGAGAATGGTTCTGCTCAGAGCTAGACCATGGGTGGAGAAACGGTCATGAGGAGGAGCTATATGTTCGGGTTCATCAAGAGTGCTGAGGATCTATGGGTATGGTTCTGGATAGTCCGGATGCATGGGTGCGGGTGTGGATAAGGTAAATGAGTTCTGCATGGATCATGGATATTAACATTATAGTACAGTATTAGGACTAGAACTTGCTTCACTATCAGCTGGATGCAATTTGGCTACCGGGTTGTCATTGAGTGTGTGATGGATGGATGAAAAGGGTGTAGCTTGCTGGGTGGTCAAAGAATGACCTCCGTCAACCCACCTGATGACATATTGGCTTTTGATTGGCTGGGAGATTTGAGAGCACCACGTCCTGCGAGTCTGCGTAACTCATTCAACTTCTTCTCCATTTCTTTTAACTGCAATTTAATAAATATTATTAACATGACAGTATGCAATGAAATGATGGAAATGTTTTTTGTTATGTAGACCTGATTCAGATACAATGTCATACTTCCACTAAAGTCCTTTTAAAATTCTATTAAAATTCAATGTACAATCGCACTTAAAATTTGACAACAAAAGTTATTTCTAGTTTGACATTAATGGCAGTCACCAGAAAAATAACTGACCTTTTGCGTTGATTTCTGGTAAGAGGTGAGCCTCTGTTTTCTGGCGGTCTTGCTGACACTTTTATCTTTGGCCAGTATATGAGCAGCTTTGTTTATTTTACACTGTAAATCATACTCCAGTTCCAGTTGAGATAATTCATTACTGGTATCACTCTGTAAATCAACAAGAAAAAAATAAGAAACACATTAATAAAAATAATACTCTCTTATGCTATTCTTTCTCATCATGTACTACACACTGTATTGACCAATCACACGACCGCTTTCTTACTTATATCTAAACTTAAGCTGGGAATTCCACTAGGTCGATGCAGCCCAGCCAAATCTTAGAACATTTCACAGTGGTGACCATCTGTGAATCTGAGTCACTCATCCCACTCAAGTTTACATTACAAACCACACTTAGAAGCTCAATATAGCTTTGTTCTCAAATTTTATCTTAAAATTCTAATAAAAAAAATTGGATTTCTCCCCTGACAGGTTTTTGAACATAGTCACAAAACCACACAATGAAACAGCTGAAATGCTAACAAAACTCTTTGTAAAATCCCAAACGTATTGTTACTTTGATTATAAACATGTTTAGCTCATGTGTGATAATTAACTTACATTATTTTGTGAGACAGCTCTGACATTGAGGGAGAAAGCTGTGCCCATTCGTCTCCTGATCATTGGGGGGTTTTCCCCTGGGGTGCAGGGGTACTCCATGGGTAGCTTACCAGTCAACTCCTGCAACAAAGTCAGAATGAAACATGTTTACTTAAGGAGAGACATAAAACTTTTATGTTTTAGCACAAATGAGAAAAATATAAAAAATACCAGTAGTACTTAGATAACCATAACATGTTAAACATATATTTAACTTATGAATGATATCAGTACTACGACAACAAGTATTTTTATTTTTATTAATGTAATGAAAAGTCTTCGGCCATAGTTTAAATAAGAGCGGATATTAGTGAAACGAGTAGATCTGAGAGTCAATAAAAGACTTACCCCTTCTTTCAGACAGAGCAGCTTTAATTCTTCTATTTTTTTCTTCATGGCCTCCTCAAGGGTGAGCTTTCTCTGTTGCAGTGCTGCATACATCTCCTTCTGGGCCGCTCTGGTCGTCTCTGATTGGTCCAAATTTACTGAAATTAAACATTTGTATTTTCATGTTATTGTACTGTTCTTAATACATATTCCAAGATTGACCCGTTTTCAATGAACTCTTTAAATAAAGCAATGCTCGTCTTAAATTTTCATTACCATGAATTACTACACATTAGTACATCAGGATGGCACCCAGAATAAAACATACAAATGAAACGGTAACTAATTTCTGCAAATGCTAAAATATGTTTTCTCTCAATTTAAAAAACAAAATAGTTTTTTTTTGGTACCTACCATCAAACCTTGATGTGGAGAGACTGGGTATACTGTGGGAACTCTCACTGAGACTCATGTCAGAGGTGGCTGAACTTGACAGCGATGCATTACTCTGGGATAACTCTGCTGCAATTTCGCTCATACTGCGCCCTGACGGGAGCGGGTTCTGTCAAGAAAATGGTAAATAAAGATGAGAGGCTCACATGGGGGGCTTGTTGGAAAAGCACAAGCAACAGGTAGATGAAGTTTTCTCAATAGGTCTATGGTTGTACAGGTGTATTTTAGACAGGCGTGGTGGTTGAGTTGAACAAAAATAGAGCTTTGCAATATCTATAAGGTGTGATTATCTTAACCAGGTATAGGACTAGAACACACAGCAGAGCTAAAGGCAGACACGCAGGGAGGTACCAGGCATGGTTAAACTGAACAAGATACACTGGATTGGTCTGGCATTTGTTACTTTTCTAGAGCTATTACCACTGCTACAGCAATAACACTGAACCTCATCTCCACCTGATAGAGCTGGTATATATAAGACAAAAATATCCCCCACTGTTTAAAGCCTGACTCTTTGAGAAGATTTCTGCACTCTATGATAAACAATAGAGACAATACTGTTTACTGACAGCCTCTTGAGGCTCCATGGGGGGTTAGAGAATTGATCCACTCAATGTCACTGAAATCTTTCTCTTTAGAACTTACACTTACACCTGTAGGATTAAGAGATAATCCCTCTTTAGGACAGACAAGCCAGATAAATCCCACTAATTAAAGGTAAATCACACCCAGAGAAATAGCTGTCATTTTAAGATAAAGTTAGCTCATAAGCTTAACAGATTAAATGAACAACAATAGGCTTATTTGCTTAGACAAACTCATCTCACTAAATAGAACAGTCAGCTTTATACATTTATCTTTATTTGTATTGTTTTCTGTAAAACATTTTTTGTTATTGTTAAAATATGTTAATGTTTTGTATTTTAAGAAAAAGAAATATTGTAAGGTATATATAAATGAAAATAAATGTTGTGATTGACAGGCCGCGGAATACATACCAGGGAAGCGGCCCTAAAAGCAGAATTTCAAACAAACTACATTTATCTTCCTCACTCTTGTAAATTCCCACAATAAAGTTATCATCAAAGTTTGGAAAATTATTCCTAATTGCTTATTTTCTAAATGTAGCCCAATAGGTTAACAGAAGGAAATTGGAATCCTTTAGTCTCCATCGTTTTTATTTTTGGTGCATTTTGGAGTGAGAAGTCTCAGGAACTGCTACAACTGTAATTTGATTCTTGGCATTAATAATTACTAGAAGTTGTCCTCTTGTTCTTAGTTAAGATTTAGCTTTTTATTAGACTTGTTGGTCTAATTGTAGTAGAAAATCAACCCACAAATTCTGTGTGAGCACGGCAAATGATGGACCGTGCTCCACTCAAACCATAACAGTAGCATTAACACGCTAAGAAAACCTATACATAAAGTTAATTCACAGTTTAGTAAAGAAAGTGTGGCCAGATGTGCCTGTCTGTCAGAGTACTTCTGCATACAAAACTACATATTCATGTGTATTTGGAGATGAATATGTGTACAAATTCCGAAATTATAACATACTCAGAATAAAATTTTAAAAACGTACATGGTAAAGAAATTAGCTAATCATAATGTGTACAATAAATGTGTTTAGTACCAGCTTATTTGGAGAAATGTTCTATTAGAAGGCCTGTTTGCATGAACAGTCAGAATGAGATCAAGGAAACGAAATGTTAAATCAACAATGAATTTCCCATCTTTCTGTGGAGTCGTTATTACATGTTTAATACTATGTGAGGCAATTCAGTTGTCAGTGGAATATTAGCTTATGTCAGAAAAAATGTCTTTCAACAGTTAAAGTATGCCACATCTGTTTTTTTTTAAATACCATATTTATGCACATAAATATTTGAAATCATCTTAAGGACTCTGTTTGTTTGAGCATTTGTTGTTGAAATTGTGCTTTAAGGGTCGCTTCCCATGATGGATTTAGCGGGCCGTCAGTCACAAACTTTATTTACTCTACATTTGTTTACAATAATTTGTTGTTAATATACATTACCATATTTAATAGTTTGTTTGAGTAAGGTTTATTGCAGTAAAGTGGAAGTTATTTCAAACCAAAGAAGAGGTGCCAGCTTGCCCAGTAGTTGAAAGGAAACCACTCTCAAGGCAAGTGGCAACAGGCAGAGATTTGATGAATACAAGGACATCACAAATAGCTCGGCTTGATGTTACCCCTTAGAGCAACAGGAAGTTCCCTTACAACCACCCACTTCAGGTCTTAGATCTGTACATGTGGAAGGTTACATATAAACATAACTGAAGTCATTTATAAAAAAAAAATAAAAAAACTATATTTAACACTTCTAGATGTGTAAATAAGTAATAATTACAAATAAGTAATAATTACAAATCATCACACAACTGAAAATTTCGAAAAATAAGATAGACTTTCACAAAAATATAATACATGTTGGCAACAAGATATCAACAAATCATCACCTCCACAAGTTAAATTTCCCTATCAAACTTGTATCATGAAGATAACTATGAAGACTTTATGTGATCAAATAACTGTAGATATTAAGTTTCATGTGTTAATAGCATTAATCTTTTCATAGAGATTAAATGGTCTATGTATCCTGTCAGCAGGCAGTCATCAGCTGTCTGCTTTTAATCAACACACAATAGTCCCCCTTTATGGAGCTCTTTTATCAGTCAGCTCAAAGTAGATCACCACATAGAATCCAACTGTTACGAAACCCTAAGGTTTTACAGATGCCAGCACTTTCCTAATGTGATTTTATCATTACATGTTAGTAACACAAGTCAGTTTTTTATTTACTTGATTTCAATTTACGAGAGTGGCTAAAATAATTTTAGAAATTCTATTTTTGTCCTGAATTTTAAACATCATGGTGAATATCCATGATGGAACCAGGTATATGAAATGAGAGACTTGGGATCATTAATGACTCCTGGTTTATGAAACCATGCTCCAGGATGTTACACTGTGCCCTTCTAAAGGGTTACCAGCAACCAAACCATAATGTCTGATAGTTAACAGCTCTGTTTGAACTGAACGTTTTCTCCCTGGATGACAGCATGAACAGAAGTCAATCAAAGTGTTCTTAAGCAGAGGCTTAATGCCATCATGTGGGGTTGTTTGTTTGATTAGGGTTTATGGTCATACTCAAGGGTATCTCACTTATATGACAACGTACCAGCCTAACGACTGACTGAAACCACTCTTTACACAATTGGCAACAAACAAAGATATCACAGGCCGGACAATAACAGGACGCAATACAGACACCACAAACAGATCTCTTTCCTACATTTATTCCCCTTTAGCTCTAAGAGCACCAGGGCAACAAGTGAGTGAAATAACCAACGGTACAATGTAAAACCCCAATCAAAGAAACCAATCAGATGTTTAACAGTTGTAAAACTCACTTAAGTAGACGATATTTAATGTGTAACTTACCCTGCTGTGTTTGCGATCTAAACGATATTTAATGTGTTACTTACCCTGCTGTGTTTGCGATCTAAGTAGAACTGGTGTTGTTTCACAGCCATGCACCATATTGATTTTGTTAACTGAGGAGTCGCTGCAAACCAGGTATGGACCGCAACATTACCTGGACCAAACGTTCGTCGACTTACAGATACCCTGAAACAAAAACAAACACAGAATGCAAATAGCACTTATCCCGTTTTAATTTATTGTTTTTAAGAGTTTTTTTACCTCCTACATGTGTATTTTCGTGGATCATGATCATGACAGCTGTTTCTATCTTTTGATGTATGAAAACATAAAAAAAAAAAAAAATTAACAATCTAATTTGAAAAAATACCAGAAATAAAAGTAAAATATAAATTTATTTATGAAAAAAGTTATCCCAATTTAATAAGAACAAGTGTAGTGTAGTAATATGTATTTGATTAACTTGTTGTGATGACCATGTAATCTGATTATCAACAAAACTATAAAAAAAAATAACTCCTCAATATATGGTACAGTTATACCGCCTACAAGTACTTAATTAAAATATAATATAAACTTAGTAAGAGTATTAAAAAAACTGGTGCAAAAAAGTTGTAGCAAATTTCCCGGAAAATCACCAAAAATAGAACAAATGCAAGTAAAACAGTAAGAAAGGTTATTGCAGGCCCCTGTGTACTATTAATATCTCTTCTAATTGCCTGTGTTAGTTCTAATTTTAGTAACCTAGAACCAAACAATTAGGTCAGGATCAACACAAAGCCTAGTAACCTACAACTCAAAGTTTAATTTGTACATTTTATTTAGTTTAATTGCTAAATATCCAAAACTTTGCGTATTCTGTTATTTCTACATTGATGTAATTTATTTTCCTCCAGTGCAAAGTAAAAAGAATCCCAGCCAGAGGGCTACCCTCAGTTTAGTATTCGATTAAAAGATATTTTGGAAGTCAATATAACATACTACATATAGTTTCTATTAGTAAAGTCTCTTCGCATGTGTTTGCTTCATTGATGTCTAATCATACTTTATAGGAGAACTTAAGTTTGGTGGCAAACCTGTTTTAATTGAATTATGAGTGGAAACAGTAAATCATATTCACCAGGATAAATCTCGAATTATAATATCAAACACATATAGTTTTATATCAGGAACAAAATGCAATGTTAGTGACAGTTGGCAGCGCAAACAGGGTCCATATAACACTCATGATGTTAATAAAAAAACATATACAAGTTCCTTAATACTTCATGCCCATTTCCCCAAGAGCTCCTGTCTAACATATACAGGCAGGCCGACAGTGAAGCGGGCACATGCATCATGATAGTGATGTTATGAGAAATGAGCGTCTTCATACAGTGAAAAATTGAGTGTCTCTACACAGTGAAGAAATGAACGTCTTCATACAGTGAAGAAATGAACGTCTTCATACAGTGAAGAAATGAACATCTTCATACAGTGAAGAAATGAACGTCTTCACACAGTGAAGAAATGCACTATTGATTTGTGGAAATGGTTGAATACATGATAACAGGTATTGCTTTTAAAATATATTGAGTGATTCTATACATATAAAAAATGAAGTAATGAACTAAAACAAATTTTTTGTTGTTATTATAAATGAAGAATATTTTAAATGGCTAACAACCCAATTTGTCTTCTCCAGGATAAGGAAAAAAATATGTAATGTTTTGGTTGATTATTAGCTTGGGTGATGTCCAACTAACCAACTATTTGAAAGGAACTAAAAATGTGCACAAACAGAACATAATAATTTTATTTCATTGATTTTCTTTCTACTGGAGTGGTCGTATTCCTATTTCTTTTCGTGGATTGTGCCAGTGTCTACAGCTGACTTACTTTCTTCCTCATCAAGTACATTTCTTTTACTCGAAGTAAACGCTGTAGTTTAGCCTGGAGACATACTCACTGGGTTGTGGGGTCAGAAATGGCATCAGACAAGTCATCCGAGTCTTCCAGAGGTTCTTTTATAGCATCCTCGTACAAGTTGAAACTGCTCAGTGTGTGTACAATACTAGATAGGGGGTAGGCAAGAGAGAGACCAACACTTAGAACTTTCTTTAAACATTACTTTTAATCAAAATACAAAATAAAATACATTTTAAATTTCAAAATCAGAAAAGTCTTAGCAATAATTATATTAGAAAAGATTCCTAACACTCATTGTGAGCATCAGATAATCCAAAGTTTCTGTCAGTGTTTATAATGGCCTTCCTACAATAGAACAGTTCCAGTATTGTTGTGACTAAACAGGTGCTTGTTTTGTGTGTAAACACATTGATCTGCAGTGAGTGCTGGGAAGTTCTAGCTACATATCAAACTGAGAGGGACCAAACTACACATAAATACAACTATTTCCGGGTGAGGAAACAATAATTAGAGAACCATAGATTGATTTGAAATAATATATATTAAAAGAACAAGTCTGGATGCTAAAATTTGTTCTGCAAAATTCAGTTCCACTATAAGGTATGATTCAATGATAAACCTATATGACATAGTCCTCACTATAATAACAAGTGAAGTTCAGTTTAAAAAAAAAGTCTTGGAGGCACTGGGTTCATTTTCAAATTCTGTAGGACATTTTTTTTATACATGACTATTTAAAGCAGATATATTCACATGATAGACACATTTTCAGGTCAAAAATGTCTATATACAGTTCCACGAAAGTGCATTCAAAGTTAAATGGGTGTCAGATCAGAGATTTAAAGCAAATAATCTTTTTTCAAAGTTTTACTCATATTACTATTGTTCAACAATAATCTATTTAAATAACAGATGCATACTTAACTATGTCTTATGATATTGAGGCAAAAACCTGTGAGCATTGTCATTTGTCATAAAAAAAAAAAACACAAGAGTAAAATATCAGCATGAGACAATAGTTGTCTCTAACACTCACCCCAACAACCAAGGACAGTTTAGATTGTGATGGTGTTCAGAGTTCCCTTATGAGAACCAGTTCTTGTATTAGACTACATGTGCATGTGGTTGTTAGGCATGTTGACTAGCTTACAGGCTGATTAAAGTAGTATAAGTGTGTAATAGCTGCCACAGCCAGGTCAGCTTGTAACCAATTCACTAGACTCCCTTTACATATCACTATTTTCACATGGAACCCATGTGTGATAGCTTCTGGGGTGGGATCTCTGGCTAATTTATCAGTGGTTTTGTCACAGCTGACTGACCCACCATCATCTACCTCTCTCCAGCACATCTATCATCCCAGACAGGGGTAATCAGAGATAATTTCTATACCTATCAGCATGTACAGACCAGATTTACATGTAAGTAGTCACCAAATTACAAGGTCCAGTCTATAGTTACTAATCTATTACTACCCCATCAGCCCTTCAACCCATGTCAATGGTCAGCAGTGTGGAAATCTATGCCATTTAAAAGCAGATAATAGACAAATTATGAATTTTGCTATTTCAAATTGGTCAAATAATTGTTAAAATGAACCATAATAAAATTATTCCACCACTAAATACTGACGATGGTTATATTAATAACAGGAATGTTGAGTCAAAATAATTCTTTATCTTTCTTCGGAGTTGTAGTTGTTTTTCAATCAAAGGTTGGATTTTGCACACAAAAAAAAAACAGTATATTAAAGTGTAATCGTCTTATTTTTCAAACACAAATAGGGAATAAATGATCTATGTTTAATATCAAAACCTTGTGGCAAATAAGATTTCTAACCATCCAAACCATGGACTCAGCAATCACTCAGTTCTTAATATTAAAAATCCCAAGCAAATGCCAAAAGCCATATGTCGTGTCAGTCGTCTCAACAGAATAGTGTTGAACTATTAACTGATGATTTTGTTAAGAGAGGACTTTTGACTTGTTCACTTCATCCTATCATGAGTCTATTTCAGACAGTCAAATGTGTCATCAAACAGCACAGAATCCTACTACATGCTGGAGATGTGTGCACAGTCCAAATGCTTTTATGGTCTAAGCAACCAAATTGATTGATTGGTGTTCAATGTCATACTTTAAGGGTATTGGAAATACATGACAGTACATGTAATGTATTCCCAAGTTAAACAATTCCCATTGGCACAACCTTGAAAGTTGAAACATAAAAAAGGGGTGTCGGAAACGTTCCTCCATTCCTAAGTAAAGACTGTAGGCGCCTATTGACCATGCTGACCATGAAACTTGCTGACCTTTGCCGGGGGGTTATCACAGTAACCAGAATTCCACTCTTCCTGGTTCTTAGACAATGCAACATCAAACTATCATCCAAGCTAACCAAATTAACCCCATGGTTCTGTGCTGCACAGAACAAGTTGCTCCACGACCCTATGACATTTATATGCCCCGTCCATTATTACAGAATTCTCCCACACTGATCTCATATGGTGCCCAGGGGCTTAGCCAGAAATCAAAAGTAGGGTGTCCAAAATGGTGATTTTGCTTCACTTTTCAAATAACTGGGTGTCCACTTTTGACAGTTTTCCTATCTCCTGCATGTTCAAATTTCCTAGAACAGGGTGTCCAAATGAGGCAATTGTTCACTTCAGGGCGTCCACTTGGACAGGTGAACGGGTGTCTGCCTAAGCCCTTGATGGTGCCCAATATAAATTATCTTCAAGACATCTAACAATATACTTGAATGCAAGCCTTTCAGATTCTAAAATATAAATTACAGCAGCTAACGCTATTTCTTCATTAATATAGTAAATATTTTGCAAGACACCCCAACCCTTAATAATCTTAAGTTATGTATAAACCTAGAGCTAAAATAATTCTATCGCAAAAGATTTGATTGACAGCTGGTGATCGGGCAATAATATCGCAAAGTGATCAAGTGTGTAACTGAACATTACAATTTACAACTATTAAAACAGAGCTACTCTCCCAAAAAACCTTTTTGTCAAGTCAGAAGAGATTAATTTGTGCAGTGTAAATTAGCCTGTTTGGTGTAGGATTGAGACGATAATCCAGTCTGAATCACTCACATGTAGCTGTGTGTATGCAGTGTAAGGTTAACAGTATGTGAACATGGACAAAAGTAAAAATGGAATTGGTATAAACAAAAAAAACTAGCAGAGAAGCGAGTGTCAGAATGCAGAAAGCAGATACCTGTTAGAGTGAGAAACATGTTATACTGCAAAATGACCAATCAATGGCTGAATGGCTTAGAACATCCCTCTTGAAGCCAGATTGATTGATTGATTGGTATTTTACATGCCCAAGGCTATTGCCCTTATTTGTTGAGGTATATTCCAACAGTAGCACATGGTACATGTAAAACACATTTTGATGCATTAGAAATTAATCTTCCACAAGTGCCAAGTAAACATCGCATCGTTACGCTCCAAACAAACTGTTCTTATCCACACTAGATACTTTAATACTACTCATCCCATAGTACCTAAGACATTAAAATCCTCATTGAAAATGTGTTCCTCATTAAATTGCTCAGCATTCAAACCAGTAATAGTAGTATGATCCGAGATAAATGCTGTTATGATGGGAGTATCACTGTATCTAACAACAGAGACAAATTGAGACAAATGAGTTCTACACATGATCAATAATTCAACATACAAGATGGATGTTCAATTTTCTGCAACGGTTGAAAACAAATGATAAGCTTATCTACAATCGACATGCTGGGCTTGTTTGAACACAAAACAAAGTTGTCCTTTGATTGAAATGTGAGAGTTCTGGCGACACAAGGCCTCAAGTCATTCGCCGTAGTTATTATGTAAGCTACTAGTCTCCAATCCAACCCAATGTGGTCAGCTGTCATATTGTTCCTCTAACTAATACATAACATGGATTTGTCTTGGACAAAGGCAGCATCAGTTTGGGAATTATGTTATCTAAGTCCGGATATGTTTTGACATTTTAATATCTGCCATGTAACCAATAACTGGGTCCACCAGACTAAAGACTGATTGATGTGGCCTCAGTCATCCCATTACCACCACCTCTCACCCCTCCACATACATCAGACAGGACGTCAGGCAAGAAATGAGGCAAATCCACCAGAATCAGTCAAACTCACAAACAGTTTTACTTTTGAAAAGGATGTTTCCCAGGCATAAAACTAACATTTATTTGTTTCACTGGGGTTCTGGAGGATTTGCTTCATTTCTTGTCTGACCTCCTGTCTGTTATACAAGTATGTGGACGGATTAGAGGTGGTGGTAATGGGCTGACCACTGAGGCCACCCTGACCAGTCTTTAGTCTGGTTGACACAGTTTAAGGCTGCATGATGGAGTGTAGGTAATAAGTCAGTGCATGCCAACTGAATATATGACAGAAACGATCCTCATAGGATAGAAGCATGTGAAAATTGAAAAATATAAGAAAATAATTGAGCACTTAATGGGATTATGTCATCATAATGATAACAATCAGATAAAAATGAGTTGCCTGGTACATTATAGGCTATTTGCAGATGTGACATAATCGATGACATGAAGTAAAGCTTGCTTGCCAGTACAGGCCCTGAGGTATGTCTGTTAAATGTAAGTTTTATTAACCATTAGTAAGGTCAAGGAGCAGCTCTGTGATTGGTCTAAAAAAATCAACCTCATTCGTTGTAGGACTTCAACTGTCGATACTTAAGTCTCATGGAGCTAATCAAAGATGTGGTTCCAAGATGTGGACAGGTGTCAAGTGGTCAATTCTTTAGAGTTTGTTAATTTGTTTGTTTGATTGGGGTTTAACGCCGCACTCAAAGGTATTTCACTTACATGATTCTCCACTTCTCACTCTTCCTTGCCTAATTATATGGTGGAAAACTGAGAAGAAACCTTCTAAAAACCAACCCCGCAAATGCAGGAGCCACATCGTGTGACTCACTCATATACCTGAGGGCAGACAGACAGACTCGATCCCGTGAACGGTACATCGAAGTAGGCTTTAGCAAGCGCAATCGCTGACCACTAGGCCATGGCCTAGTATTATTGTTGACTGTAAGGAAAGAAAACTTTGCTGGCTTCCACTAGGATTCAATTTTGTTTGTTTGATTAGGGTTTTACCTCATATTCAAGGGCATTTCACTTATATTCTGATGGATTATCCAGTTCAAGCTGTTCCGTGTCTCATTACAGTGGAAAACAGAGAGGAAACCTTGTAAAAACCACCCCAGCGACTACAGGAGCCACATTTTGTGACTCATATAGCTGAGGGTCAACAGATCATATGAACAGTACATTAGAGTAGGGTTAGTAAGCGCACACGCTGGCTCAGAGCCATGGGCCCACTGGGATTTGAACTCAGGTCTCTTGACTAACAGGGCCAGCATTACAACTGACTGAGCTACAAAGGTGAAATGATTTGCTGATGAATAGGTGAGGATTTGTAATGGACAGGTATGTTTTAGGATCTTTTCATTAGGATTTTAGACATTACTCAAAGTTATTTTTCTCACATGCTGGTGTGCCAATCGAGGGGTGAAATAAACCACCCTAGACCTCACTGACAACAACCACAGACTGGACGGGACAGTCTTAAGACATTATAAACAGATCAGCTTCAGAAGAAATATTGATGAAAATTTTATTAATCATGATAGTTTATCAATGGCTTTAATCACAAAATATACATTGTTTAAAACCAAATCAGC
>JARFOD010095998.1:0-17115 GCA_031763545.1 Mopalia muscosa | reverse complement strand
GTTTTTAAAAAATGTCAATACGCCATCAAGGCTCATGATTGCACCCTACCTACTGAACTGTTTTATTTCTTTCACAGTATGGGCGATGGAAAGGTCACTGAATCCTAACAATCTTTTCTCTACAAACATGTACTTGTCTTTGAGATCCTCACATCTTCTCAAGTTTATTAACTCAATACTGTTTCGTATTCATCTGGTATTCATCATGCGTATGGAAGCAATTACTGCTAGGGTGCTAAATTGTTTTTTCTTTCTTCTATCCATGGGTCTAATGAGCACAAGACCCCAGCAATAACTTTGACAAAGTGTATGTTACAAAAATCTCAAAGATGACATCAGTACTTGATATAATGCTATTTAAGCTGATATAAAACTTTTGCGCTTATATTTCTGGAAATGTCACTTTTGGAAAGAGGGGGGAACGGTTGATAAGTCTTAGACATGTTAATCTTGGATGGAGAATACTTTGAACAGTATGTAACTTTATATGGTACCATACCACAACATTTGCTAAACACTAAGTTGATGTAATAGCAATAATATCAATACGGGATAGGGTATTGACTGGAAAGATGCTTATCAATGTTTAATCTCAAACAAGAAATGTGATCATCGTAGTATTGTTGAAAAAGGTGCGAAGGAAGGATAACAAGGTGGACACCCATCCCCCTACACACATACTTCCTTTTCACCCACCCTCTCACACACACCAAATCATCTCACCGGTAGTTGCCATCACATTCCACAAAGCTGGTCGCCAATCATGTCGTTTTCATCGAAATAGGGATTAATCTTAAGGTTCAAACAATAAAATGTTGGAATTAACACCGATAAAAGTATACCACAACATACAAGCGGATTATTGTCTGGTATAATCATCGTGTCAGTTGCCGTGTGTAAATTTCGGATGACATTCGGTGACATTCAACAAAATAATGGTATTTAATATTATTTGATGCTGCTTAACCCGAGAAAATCGATCATAAAACAGAACTAATGTAATCTATATCCCCAGGGCTGATTGCATGGTAACAGTTTTAATAGCATTGTCAAAAATATCCAATTCCATGTATTCTCTCAACGAGGTTCCATTTCCGCTTCTCTAAAATATTGGGTACGAAGAACAAACACATTGAAAGCTTTGGCAATGTCAACTATTACGCTAATATTTAATAATTGATGCCAGCATATAACACAAATGACGCCAATTGATGCTACGTTAAAAGTTTCACGATGGTGCCATTTGTAACTGTTTAGTTTATCTGTATAGCATAATGCAACTTACACACTGTCAATTTCCATAATTGTTTAAATCTATATCCGTTATTTGGTAAAATTTCATTTCCTCGCGTCCGTTCTTGGCGGAGGAATGTACACGCATATCTTCTCTGGTAGACTTATCCCAAAGAAATCCTACTGTTTTTAAGAAATCTTTGTTTGTTTTTTTTTTTAAACCCTATAGGATCCTATAGACAAACTTTTTCCAAAGTCATTCATGATTCTTTAGGATGTTTTTGTTCCGAATCTCACAATACGTCGATTACAACCCCAAATCCATTGTGTGCAGGTGCTCCACTTTTATTCAAAACAATGAGGACCCTTTGCGTAAGTTATCTGCGATTAGGAAATAAATTGGCAGACATTTGAACTGTGAGATAATTTAAGACTTATAGAAAGTGGCTGAAACAGGAGATGCAGGCATTGTCCTAAACTGTTTCAGTTCAATCGGACCTGCGACTTTGGCTTTGTGCTAGCGTGTGTGCTAATTAATCCTACTTTGATGTACCGTTCGCGGCATAAAGTCCGTTTGTCGACCATCAGGTAAATGCGTGTCACACGAGATGGTTCATGTAATTGCAGGGGGGGGGGGAGGGGGGGTTGTCAACCGTAATTAGGCAAGGAGCTGTGTGAAGTGGACAAGTGAAAATGAAATGCCATTGATACCCCAATCAAACAAGAAATAACATATACAGGTTAATCGGCTATTTTTTATTTTTAAATTATGCGTAGGCCTCTTGATGTTACACACATCGTAGTATCTGGGCAGAGAATGTTATTGGATTAAGACACATCAAACATTAAATCCAATTAAAACCGGATTAAGGCTCAAAGAGTGACATTATGTTTACCACAGCTGATATGTACTGTATTATATGAATTATTAACCTCAAATTGTCCTCACCTTTCTTACAGATACATTTTCTAGGTTTCAACAGGTAATGGGGAGAGCGTTTTCTGTGCTTCTAGTGTTAGCTGACAGGAGCATGTCTAATCGTGTATCTTTAATAAACAATTTTGAAGTTCTATTTTCTATGTTTGAGAGCGTATTTTATTTAAAACGTTACACTCCATATAAATTATTGCTAACAGTGTGTAAACCACGACATTAAACAAAACACAACATTGTATGGTTTGTGTCCGTTCAAGTTAAATACAGAATCAAATGGCAAAGTATATTACAAATAATATTAAGTAATGAAGTGCTTTTACATCGGTTAATCAGAACCCTGGATATTGAAGCCATAGGAAGTTGTTAAATTTGAGTTAAAAGTTTGGTTATTGGCGAACCGATTTCGCGCCACTTTAGGACAAAGACGGCAGCCAAATATTAAGTTTTCTGCAATAGGTTTAGAATTCTTAGATAACTGTTGTCTTTTCTCAAAACTTCGACAAGTATATGGGAAGGGATAAAGTGAACGCAATTTCCTGATTAACACATTTTAAACAGTTGATATTATAAGTATTTGATAAAACCTATTTACCATAGTCGTGCATAAATTGTTACATATGAATATGAAGGAAAAAAAATGCAAATGAGACCAGATTCAACGGGTTGAAATGCTACATAAAATAATGACAAGACATGACAATTTAGAATGTACTGTTTTTTAAATGAAAATAAAACAAAACAAAAACAGTGTGCTTGAATATATATTAAATAATTAGTAGTTTTTATCAATAATGATGTTAGAGCTAATTAAGTAACAGATTTGATAACTCACTTATGATGAACCACCTCTACCACATCACTTTTCTTTATAAAGCATTGACTACTATCCAATACATATTCACAATAATCACCACTATTACAGTGTGTCTCCTTTTTTAATGATACCACATAATTGAGACTTGATCTTTTGATTGATTGATTGTTTATTCATTGAATTTTCAGAAATTTTACAAATGTCAAAAAACACAATCCTCGAGAATAAAACCCAAAAGGGCTTGTTATATCAAAAAAAGCAATAAACATATCAACAATTTAGTGTGGAATGCAGATTAACAATGATTAAAACATTTAAGAAGTATTTAAGGGAGAAGATTGTTATGATAATACAAATTGTGAACAAAACTTAGTATTAAATAATTATATGTTTCGTTTAATGGTAATTCAGTAAGTTATTTGAACTGAGGTATCATATGTGTCTTCTACTTTGACAACATAATTATTCTTATTAAACGTTTTTGAAGAGTTATTATGCGTTGGGTGCCCATATTATATTACGGTATGAAATATATGAATAAAATAAAGTATAGAAAAGTATTCAGCGAGATGATTTGTTAAGATAGCATTTTACATTATAAATAATTCCAATATTTCTGTCGATTTTTGGTCTTAGACATCATTACGTGTTTCCAAGTTAAGCCTATCATTAGTATATATTCTAAGAAATATATAGTCTTCACCACGTTAATTTCTTTATTATTAATAACCTGTTTTGGTAGAAAGTAATTTGACATTTTCATGGTTGAAAATACATAAATTGTGGGTTTTCTATTTTTAGAGTCAATTTAGTAGCCAAGAACCAATCGTTTGGATAGTTCTCGATTTAAAACTTGTGTTAGTATAGAAGAGTAAAGTTCAGATAAATATACACAGACGTCCTCAGCACATAGTTTGATATTCAATATAGTTTATTCTTTGCAGGTATCATTAATATTCTTTATTAATTCTTTATAAAGAGCACAGGACCGATGATCGAGAGTATCGAGGTAGTCTACTAGTTACCGAGTGAAAATAATATGTTAGAATATTAAAAATAATACACTGCACTCATCCTGATAGATAACTTTAACCCAGCCATGTTTTTTTTTAAAGTGTGTTGTGAATGACAGTGTAAAACGCATAAGGCAGATCTAGAAATATTGACATGATGTGCATTAACAAGATATATTGATATATTGTTCAAAACTGCCACAGATTTTGAATGATTTACCCTGAATTTGAATTGATTTAGAGGTTTTAGACTGAGCCAGAGGTCATAGTTAGGTTTTTAACACGAAACCCCGAGCCCCCGCTGGTGTCAAAATAACAACAGAGGTCTTAAAATACCTAGCTGTGGCCGATGTCGAGGGTCGATACACCATTCTTACCCGAAAAAAAAGCTCTCTGGTGGCCATGACAACGCCACTAGACTTAGCTGTCATTTAGACTGATAAGCGAAAAACGCAGAAGAAAAAGTCTTCCAAAACAATTTTTCTGATATTTTGATGCCCTAAATTTTAGCTATTGTGAAGTTGTGTTTTGAACTATTTTCGTGACAATTAATTCCCTATTTGTTAAATAAAATTTAAAAAACAAAATTTGAAGTGGAGGCGGCCATGTTTGATTTTTTTTTTTTTAATTATCGGAAATTTGGAAGATGAACAATCGCACGCAGGGATGTAACGTGTGTTTACCCAGTTGGGAATTGAAAGTATCACAACACCACATATCTATTTACGGAATAATGAATTTATTCATTGAGAGTATGGGCTGTTTTTGTCTTCGAGGTGGATTTTAACTATTGGTATACCCATGCTGTGCGAGTCTGTCTCATGAAGACCGCTGAGCTGTGTTCTTTGTTACGTATATTTGAGCACGGCACTTAATCCGTGGAGGTGATGAAATTATATATTCATCTAGGAAGACCATTATCAGTTAGTAACTATTCTTTCCACAATATTTTTTTGCTTAAAGCCGGTAAAAGAGAAATTGGACAGTAATTTGACACATCTCCCCCCCCCCCCCCCTCCCCCGCTTTATAAACAGGTTTGACTTTAGTATCTTTTAATTGTTTTGGCACAATTCCAAGTTGGAAATATTTATCGGATATATTTGCAAGAGGATTGGAAATATGCCGTAGTAAAAATTTTAGCAATGAATTAACTATCAACATCTCCTGAACATATGTTAAATGAGAAAGTGGCCTCTATTATGCAATCGATATACATATACTTTATTGAAAATCATTGAGAATTCATTAAAGTGATTTATAATATCTATGCTTCAGGGTTAAACTTCCATTCAATGTTATGAAACTGTGTTGTGTTGGTGGTTTTATTTTCCCCATAACACTACTGGCAATTTTCGAGTTATGACAGAGAAAAGCAATATGGCATGAATAGTTCGCCATTATTTCAATCACATTTCTAATATTTAATAAACAGTGCTCGCAACATTTAAATAGCTGAAATAGAACAACTATAAACTTTTCGAGACCTTGCAACATCTGAATTTTGTTTCACCTGTGTAGCGAAGTATGTGTCCAATTCTAAAATATTATATCCTTGATGTGTCTCATTGCTTTTATGAAACTTTTTATGTTCTCCGCTGTATTTGATGCAAAGCATATATTTTATGGCACAAGAAATAGACTACAATTCAACATCAATAATGTCATAAACATGTATATAAAAAAAATAGTCCTTTACATTCCGGCCACTTTTGTGATTTTTTTTTTTCCTTCTATAAGTATAGTAAATATTTCTTCTTCCTGGCTGTATATATCAATGATACTGATAAATTTTATATTACAAGAACGTAATATAAGCTGTTTTTGTCGGAATTTTATGACCGAGTGCGAGCTTGCAAGCCAGTCAAGAATCATTACATCTCGTTACCTTCTTCTTGACTTTCGGGTCTCGTTCAAAATCTGTCAATATGTTTTGAATGCCGACCTAGCTGTTGGAAGTGGTTATTAGAAGGGAAAATTGCTATAATTAAAGTTTGCGGAAAGCATCAGTGTAAACAGTCCACAATCGTGGCTCAATGGTTAGCGTGTTTGCCTACTCCTCCTACTTTACATGTTGGTTAGCGAGCTCGAGTCCGTCTGTCGACCACGGGGGTGTATTTACCAGGTTGTATCGCCGATTTCCACTGTATTTTAGCAAATAACAGCGTGAAATAGACAATCCGCAATGAATCACAATGAAAGAAAAAATTGTAATTAAAATGACTGCTACAAACTGGATGTTCTTTAAACAAGTATAATATTTGACTAGAGTTGAATTCATTTGTCTGCGATTAAAATTCCTCTCACATACTTGAAACTCAGTCACATTACAATTATATCGGCAACTTCTTAAGCTAAAAAGGAAGTTTTCGATAATTTCATGTCATTAAAACGAAGCTATTATCAAGTAAATCTGTTGAAACTAATTAAATCCCAACAAATGCTCACTTTCTAGTATTATTTAATTGGAAAGCATTATATCATGCCGTGTCTGTCGTGTGTGAGGCTGTTATATGTCTCAGATAAATTGTCTATTTAAGATAGGTAAATAATTGTACATTTTTTAAATTGACTCTTTTTATTTCGAAAATAATTTCATTTAAGTAAAGTTTGCTCAACATAACATACAACTATTTATAATACATCTTGAATGTAAATTGAGCTAGAAAATAATATATAAGCTATACAATCGATTATTGTACATCTGGGAACATATGTAGATGAACCGGTATATGGATAAATCAACTTATGGTAAATATACTATATTTGTAATTAAATGTATTTGCTGAGACGCTTTGAATACGAGGTACGATCGAGTGGTGTTTTTTTAAGCACCTGTATTCCAGTCCTTCTTAGTTGAGGACAACCTATGACTTATTTAGTTGTCCAAGCGCACTGATGCTTGAGCGATATCTCAACTCCACAGTATGTCCGACATGTGATGCCATCTATGACTCACGTTCAAAAATAAATTTAGTTCTCTTTCGTTTAGATTAGAAAATAAAGGTAAATATAGGAGAGACAAATCAGCATGGATATTGTAATGTATGTGGATCTGCGCGCCTAAACTAGGGGCTAGAAGGTAAAATACTACATTATTGAGTTTTGTCAAACCGAGTATTGTTAATAGATTTTACGTGTTTAAATAAAAAATGCCTTCCACTAAAGAAAGTTGACATGATGTTTATATTTAACCAACAATTGTATGTACACATATGTTCATAATATTTTCCTTTTTCTTTTAAAATAAAACTAAATAGCAAATCAAGATATACTAGTAAATCAGTTGGATACAGCACACTATGATCATTATGTCATTAAGAAGATGCCAAATAACTTCTATTAATGTTATTAATATCTACGGGGGAGTATGCAAGAAATAATACGTTACCAAGTCAGTGTCCGCGAATCCTGGGTTATCTGTAGCCATTGAACCGGGTTGTGCCTCCTTCCACGTGAAGCGACTTCTTCCCTTCCGAAGCCGCGTTTGAAAGAGGTAGGTATACGGAAGTCTATTAAATTCACTAGATTGCCCAACTGATCTATTAAAAATCTTCCACTGAACTCACAGGGCGCACACCATATACTTTGTCGAATGAATAGATCCTAGAAAAAGTGGGCCCGCCGTGTGTATTGAAGTAATATTATGCTCTATTATGTTTGCCAAGACTGTCATAGTTTATACTGAATACAATGCATGTGTCTAAAATCACGCGTGACACCTATCTTTGTCTGTAAAATCTAATCGCCCAATTGGCAACAAAAATGTGTATCAAATTTCCATCATAAGAACATTGATAGATACAAGAGGGCGATACCGACGGATTAGTCAGCAGGTTTATTAGTTTCGTTTTGCAGTTGCCCTTGTCTCCAAAGGGATGGGCCGGGAGGAGATAGTTAGGTAGGAAGTATGTTTAGCATTTATTTAACGTAAAATGATGGGGAATCACCTCACTTCTCCAGTCAACACCTTTAGAAAAATATACTGTCTTCAGTTATGGCTCTTATGGAACTCTTAACGTTTTAGTATGGAACCCTCATAGCAGGTGGTCGAAGTATGTCGTCCTGTGTTTATGGGTTTCAGTCTGAGCTAAAGGTCTTAGTTAGCTGTTTTAAGACCTCCGTCGTCATTTTGACACCGAGTAAAAACCCGAGCCGCCGCAGGCGTCGAGGTTTTTGACGAGGTGTCAAAATGACTGCAGAGGTCTTAAAAAGCCAACTATGTGCGATGTCGATGGTTTAAACACCATTCTAACCCTAAAAAGGGGATAAAGAGCCCTCCCGCGACCTTAAAAAAGACTATTCCTGAATTCCCCCATGTACGCAGTAAACTGTCAGCAACCAATCAAAAATTGCCTCCCCTGACCTCGCGTGCTGCCATGACAACGCCATCAGTGTCAGCTGAGACGTAAAACAGCAAAAAAATCTTCCAAAACAATTTTTATGCTATTTTGAAGATATAAATTAGGGCGATTGTGAAGAAGACATGTTTTAAACTATGTTCGCGACAACTAATTCCCTATTTGTGCTGTATGTTGCATAAAGTTAAAAAGTTAAAAATTTGAAGTGGAGGCGGCCATGTTTGATTTTTTTATTATCGGCAATTTGGTACATGAACAATCGCTCGCTGTGATGTAGGCCTAACGTATATTTACCCCCTTGGGAATTAAAAATATTTAAACACTACAAGTTTGTTTACGGAATAATGAATTTATTAATTTAAAGTACAGGCTTTTTTTTGTCTTCGATGTGGATGCTTATGCAGTGCAAATCTGTAAAGGGAGGGAGTCAGAACTGCCATAAGCAAAGCGGTCATTGTTGTCTCATTTAGACCGCTGAGCTGTGTTACTTGCGGATAAATAAACTTAACAGCAACGTATTACTTCTTCTTCCTGACCTCTAAGGCGTGGCTTTTGTGGAAAACCAAATGCACAATGAATAAATTGGATTGATATTCTCATTTTTTTAATCTCAAATAACAAGCAAGTTTCTACATGCTGCAACATTTAATTGATTAATATCGTATTCCAGTACAAATATATTGCAAATGTATAATATGTCCGGTTAAAATATCAGACGTATAATTCAGGTCATTTTATCTGTGATATTTAACGATATTACTTCACTTTTTCTTGTTCTAAAGTAAACGCAAAGTTTAAAAGATGCAAATTATTTATTTAACTCCTACGCCAGGGCACAAGAACATCACAGAATATTCAATACATAGAAACGAAGTTAATCCGAAGTACCTGGAAGTCAAATATGAGATAACCAGGCGTATTGCATAGAGGTATGTTCTATCGTTTTCTCCACCGGAACGAACTGCCTTCTCCGACACATAAAAAAAAAATCGTGGACACAAACAAATTTCTCTGGAATTATATGTGAAAGTAATACATAAAAAATGCTGTACCCTGAAATTAATTCGTATGACAACCATTTCATGGAAGGCTATGTGGATGTCCGCCTTACCGATAATGTTACAAGCACAGATAGTCTTGTACCCTGCCCCAGGCTAGACTTAACAAGTTTTATTTATTGGTTTGTTTGTTTGATTGGGGTTTAACCTCGTACTCAAGGGCATTTCACTTATACGTCAACGGGTTGTTCACATCACGCAGTTCATCGCCTTATCGCGCTGGAAAAACCGAGAAGAATCTTTGTAAAACCGTCCCTGCGATTGCTGGAGCCACGTTGTGTGATTTACTCATATATCTGATGGTCGACAGACTTACTCGATCCGGTAAAAGGTAAATTGGAGTATTATTAGAAACAATCAGAAGACTCCATGAGTGTACCTAAACTAAAGCATTATTAGGAAATAATGGTTAATTCCTAAAGAGGACTGCAAATGCTCTGGCAACTTACACAGTCCACATGATTCACGCATACGCTCCTTGTCTCTGTCTCATGTCATCGGGTTCCCGTTGATCAACGCGTTATAAAATTGGATGATGTCACGGCAATTGAAGACATATCTTTTATACTAATTTGGTGACTTTATCTGCTATTTACGAAAAAATCTGAGGTTTGAGAAACTGGGCCCAGCACACTAAATTCGGGAGACTGTTCGACTGGCAATTAATTACCTATTTTTGTTAGAAATGTATCCAATTCATAGACCTTGTCTCATAATTGTACTTTGTGGTACATTTTATTGTTGGTGTAGGAATATTAAACATAATAGTGTCTGTGCGCCTTGCCAAATGGCTTAATTTATATTTACTACAATCCGCAGCATTTACTGGCGATGTTTTTATCTTAGTCGTTTAGTTCTTGACACAGACTTTACACGAAGTGTTATTTCGTCAACGGTTTGTGCGTGTGATTGGCCATTTTGTTCCGTTGCTTGGTGTCAATTAAAAATGTGTAGTTTCCATAATTAGTGGACATGCGCACCATCAAATGGGTAAACTAACATCACTACCAAAGAAACAATTCTGAAGACTTCCATTCGATGTATGGCTCTCCTCTAAATGAACTCATATTTATGTGTGATTGACAACGGTATTAATGAGCTGTAGCATTGTTTATCGGTATTAACACAAGAAGTGACGGAAATTAACCACAGAAAATACAGCAGCGTACCGGAAGCAAACATTTCTTTCAAGCCAGGCTCGGTTGAGAGTGATCTCATTGACCTAGTGTTTGATTGAAGGGTGTTAACACAATATTCGAGGGTACTTTAGAATGTTGTTGTAGCCAAATTGAAACAGTAAAACAAACCAATAGGTGCAGAACTTTGTTTTGCTGAAAACTTATTGTTCGTCTAATGCTACGTTAGAACAAGCGGATTGCGATTTAAACACCCTACCCTTAGCTTGAGGCCTGTAATCAGCCTATTCAACGGTTCAAAACAAGAAAAAAAAAGAAAAAATCGTGTGAAAATCGTTTAGACTCAAATAAGTCTGTTTTTATACATTTGGACTCACTGTGGAGCGAAATGCGCCCAGTAAATTATCAGAACGGGCCAATATTTGCCTCCACCTGAAAAATTCTATTGCAGCCTGAAATTTCGCAAACCTACGGTCTCGGGACATGCTGTAAATTGTGGACATCATTCCAATATATTTACATATATACTACTTATTGCTATTTATATAAAAAAAAAAGTATGTATTTAATAAATCCAATCTGACAGGACACTGGGGGAAAATATTAAGGCATACATTTTATTTAAATCGGTTCTGTATAACTCAACATTTATAAAATTCATACGACCATCTGAACTGAAATTCTTCAGCAATATTGTATTTATGTTAGTAGTTAATTTGCCTAAAAGTGAGGGTGATCTGATGGACTAAGTGATTTATTGAATAGTGTTAACACCGTGTTCGAGGGTACTTTACAACGTTGCTGTAGTCTAACTGACATAAATCAGCAAAGCAAACCTCTGCATCTAAGACCAACAAACAGATGCAGAGGTTTGCTTTGCTGATTTATATCAATATAAACAAATTTGATTAACCCTCCCCCGCCCCCCCAAACAAAAAGACACAAATTGTAAAATTATATCCAATATAAATTCCATGGGAGGAAAGTCATGGGCTACGGTGCAGGCTGAGACGAGTTTCGACTCGTCTTTTTATATGTGATATTGCAACATACGACTAAGTTTTATATCAGTTTACATTGGCAACTAGTGATTAGTACACAAAGTCTGGACACAGTGCAAGCCTCAAAGAAAACATACATCACATAGACTAAGTAAATATATGTTTAATGTAGACAAAGAGGGTATTTATTTCATACCTCCTTCTGATGTCTGGCTTTCAGTGCTAGCACTCTAGTTTACTGAACTACATAAGCTCACGACAATAAGTGCAAAGATTCTGGTGCGTTGTGAAATCTCTCCAGTGTGGATAAGTCAGTTGCTTGTCACCATACAGAAGGACAGTAGTCTTCCTAAAAACAATTTTAAGTCAGTTTCAGAAACTATGATGAGCATATAGACAGGACCATATCAGTTACAGCCTCTGGTATGTGACGTTTCGTGGTAGCCAAGAGTCTATATTTCAATCTAAATATACGTTTTATTAAGCCATCCAGGCAAACGGATAAGTATAGTGGTACAAATGAAGTAGAGTGATAGTAGACTTGTTTTTAACTGGTGTTACATTTATTCCAAAGTACATGTATGAGTAAATGTTTGCCTCATGTTTAAAGGTGTTACATAGTGCGTTTATGTTAAACACAAGACACTGAATTCCGCACATCCAAATAGGTTAAACATGGGCGTGTTGGTGTGGACATCTTTCATCGCAGGAAATCTCGCGTTAACAGATTGCTCTACGCCAGTGGCTGAAAAGATCTGCTTGGGCATGACTTGAATTGCGAAATACTTATTTCGTACTACAACCTATATGTGCATATATATTTAGCCCTATATATCGCCTCTCAATGACACAGCGAATGACATTTAAATTCAACCATATTGTGAAATTTCAAAGTTTCTGTTACACAGTGTGAGCTTCGCACGAGGCCACGTAGAACAATAACACATTTCTGTTATAGGTGTGTACCCTTTTGACTATAGACTATAACAAAAGATCTCCGGGACAGAAGATACTTAGACCGTTCTCATTCGACTTTAACATTCATATAAATGTAATCTAATAATAAAGAGATTGTTGCATTTAAATGCATACATGTGTTTAGTAAATTTAATTTTACTTTACCAGATTTTATTTGCAATTGCATTGTTTGCAAACTTCTTATAAATATCATGTTACATCGACATATTCGTCGCTGAAATTCATATGCAAACTTTTAATAAATACTAGGTTGCAATAACACGGAATATTTAAACACAATTGACACTTCATGTAGCACAACGAAGTAATAATAGCGCATGGCAAATTAATTGTTCTGAAGTTAAGGTTTACTTACCGAATATAGTACACTTTCACTTTCCTGATGATTGCGAAAATAAACCGCCGGAATATTGAAGTCAAAATGAATCTTTCGTTCTTCGGAGTAACACTACTCTTGTACTATAGTACATGTAGTCAGAACCTATATGTTTTTTAAGACTGGATATGAAGGTTACCAAAGTACCGTTATCCAATGTACCGAGGCTATAAACAAAGGTTATATTAAAAAAGAGGATTCCGACGGACGACAAATTTCGATGAATCTAGCTTGAGAGTAGGCCAATGTAGTGCGTAGTCTGATAATATATGTCAGTATCTCAAAACATTGTAAAAAGGAAAAATGTTGATACAAAAAATAATTAGATCAAGTGCTGAGTTTTTGAGAAACATCTAACATGATGTCACTGTTCCATCGATTGCAGAATCCGCGAAAACCATTAAGATAAAGTCATGTCACAAGTCCGATTAACTAAAGACAATATTTTGGTCAGGTCAAAATAGGTTTTGGCGCTAAATATAAACTACGCATCCTTTGGCTCTTACATAACCATAGTTTGATCAGTAAGTTTTTGCTAGATTTTGGCTGGTTGTAACACAATATTAATATAGATGTAGAAATAAGGGATTTTGAAGGTTTTTTAGAAAATAAGATGCTTCGTGGAAGGTTCTTAACGTAACTCTAAGGACAAACACCGTTCTTTGGTATAACAAGATAGGGACAAATGCTGTTAGGATTCTATACAGAGCCAAAAAGGGTTCCACCACAATCATAACAAAAGAACCTTAGAGATTCCATTAGAGCCATATTTGTCTAAGAGTGTAGTATTTAAATGCTATGTATTGTCAGCAAATCCGCAGGAAAACGTGTCAAAACTTTCATGGGGCGATGGTTTTCACGAGTGCGTACTTGTAACCCCGCTTTAAAGTGGAAAGATCTTTGTGTTTGTTTACAATATAAAACTTTGCTGGAACGGAGAATAGTTTTTCCCCTAAATGTCCACAAAACTAGTAATGAAGGACTCTTTTGACATTGCAGAGCCATGACTTCCTGAATGATTATTCTGTTTGAGTCGATACAGTTCAAGTACAAATTTGGGTTGTAAGGCGCATGCCTGAACATGATATTGTGAAGGTTTTCAACAGCACAAGTACACGGCAGATACAGTTGTACTTGGTAAGTCAACGGAAAATTACAATAACGCCCAACCTTCACCCTCAACCCCCACAAACACACACACCACCACTCTCCCAACCACACACCGATTGATCAAATTTGCTTTAATCAGTCTTTTGCGTTGACAATTTCGTTTTTTTGCGTACTTTCTCACTGAAGTGCTTCTATCAAGATTATGAAAGTAAGGCAGATTCCTTCAGATTTCATTGCTAAGATGGAGCATATTGCAAAATAAGAGTATATTGCGAAATACTAAACTATATATCGCATTACCGTGCTTTAAGATCCTGTCTCTAAAAAGGTTCTTTGACAACATAATAATAGTAGGATATATGAAAAGGGTAAATAAAGCTATTTGATCGGTGTACACAGATCCCCTCTGAATAATTTCATATAATTAACAGAAAGACAACGAGGTACACCTGCTTAAGTTGCACTATTTCATATATATGAAATATAAGGGAAGAGTGTAGATTTTTAATCTTAAGGTGGACACCAAGCGACAGGCGGAATACATGTACAGTTTTGGTTAAGTCTCGTGTTAGCCGTTAATGGCGTGATTTAAGATTTTAGTAGACATTAAACTAGGCATAACGTATAGACCCAAAGTGAACAAAGTCACCCGAAATCACCGGTCCCCTGCGCAAATAATCTGTACCCAAAAATACAAAACTTTCATAAATTCGTCTGCGAAAATATAAATTATCTTAGAGAAATATGAACATGTAAGTGACGTTTCTAGGCGATAACAATTCCTTTGTCACTGTCTGTGTTGGCAACACTCGTCTAACACCATTCATATTAAATATAGTGCGGATATCAATACTTTTAAAAATATTATACTTTTACAGTTTAAATCGTTTGAGCAGTTTGGGGAATATTGTTTTACAGTCTTTAGCAATGATCTTTCAGGTTCATTATATTAATTAGGCAAAAACGCAAATAGACGAGACACTACATTGGCCATACACTGGTCAAATTATATATAGATTGTTGGTTTTTAAAGAAACTGTCCAGTTCAAAAAGCGATATAATGTAAAATTTGTATTTTTTCATGTACATATCTATGCAGAATAAATAACTGAGAAACAGAATATCGAATAAACTTGTATGTGGAGGTCTAGATCTAGCTTTTCTGTCTCCTTCACTTTCTAAAGTTGTGTTTTGACTTGTAAGGCCGTATGATATAAACATATACAAAAAAAATGGCGTAATGTAAATACATTACAAACATACCATGTCTTTGTTGCCCCTAAGATGTAAGAGCGCCATGGCAACATGTAGCTCACTCCCAAGGGCCCGCGTTTTATGCCCTGACTCAAAGCAATTTTAAACACGTGAAAACATCATTCATTCATTTATTGATTGATTGATTCATTCATTCATGTATCCATTCAATAATCCATCAGTTTGTTTGTTCATTCGTTCATACTTTTGTTTGCCCGTTTATTTATTTATTTTATTTATTAATGTATTTTTTTTATTTATTTTTATTCGTTTATAGCAGCCGCTTTCGACTATGAAGTCTTGTGTATATAATATCTTAGACGATTTCGTTCAACCAAATATATTTTTGTTTTCTTTCATTAAAGTTTCGGATAGAGAAGCTCGCTAAGCTTTGCTGTTAGAAAAGAATTAACTTAAATAAATGATATATCACGTCGGAACAAAATTGTGCATACGTCTAACACTCCTGAGAGCAATGTGTCTTGTGTAAGTACTATTTTGATTCTCGCCAAGTAATCAACTCTGAAACTGTTTTTTAGTGGCTAGCATTTAAACTTACTTTACACCGACCATAGGTTCAAGCCCGTCCATCGACCACCAAGTCGCACGACCTGGCTCCGGCAATCGCGGAGAGGTTTTGCGTGATTTCTTCTAAACTGCTAAACCTCGTGTTTAAGGAAGGAACAGTGTGGAGTAGACAACTCATCGCCAGATAAATAGAATACCCTTGAGTAAGACGTTAAACCCTAAACCAAAACAACTTACCGATCATTATTTCATTTAAACAGAATGATATCTACCGTGTGGACAACAAGGGACGATTATGGTGCCCTCTGTTCACACTACTGAAGTTGTTAAAATAAAAATGGACTATAGAAAAAAATAATAAATAGGCTATGGAAAACACAAAGTAAAGTACAAACGATAGATTCAGACTGAGCTGACGTTCGCGCATGCCTGTTAGCTCAGCACCTTTTTCTAACTAACATTTGGATCGGACGATATATAAGCTATACCCTAACCAAAAATAATTGAAGCATATGAAATGGTACATACGCCATGTAAGCATAAATCTCGTACATTTCACAAAATTTCGCATATTGGATTCAA
The DNA here is from genome assembly GCA_031763545.1 of Mopalia muscosa. Lineage (NCBI taxonomy): Eukaryota > Metazoa > Mollusca > Polyplacophora > Chitonida > Mopaliidae > Mopalia > Mopalia muscosa. Next base: position 736 of record JARFOD010095998.1, on the reverse strand, counting down.
CGGACATGTGACTAGTTTTAGATAGCTTATCGCACAAATGTCGTATCCTTTCGGGATTTCCCCTTAAACGAATGACATGCCGATAAACTCTTCAACACTAATCCCGTGATTGTCAGATTATTGTAAGGAGAAAACGTATTGTTAAAACTAACAGCGTTTTGCTTTATCTTCTGTTTTATTCCTGGTTATCTATACGGTTTTCGCCGTATCTGGAGTAGTGACATTTATAGGACCGACATGTTTTTGCTATTGTATTCTGCTGGCTAGTCAATTCAATATAGCTCAGGTGAGTTTCCTCCCAATTCAGGGGAGAACAATTTTAAAGGCCTGGCAGGTTGTAATTTTAACTGCTGGCTAGCCAATTCAACAAAGATCGGGGGAGTTTTCTCTCACTTCAGGAGAGAAGACAGTTAAAGGACCAGCAGGTTGTGATTTCAACTGCTGGCTAGCCAATTAAACATAGCTAGGGTGAGTTTCTTCTCAATTCAGAGAAGATTTTTAAAGGACCGGCAGGTTGTGATTTTAACTGTTGGCTAGCCAATTCAACATAGCTCAGGTGAGTTTCCTCTCAGTTCCGGAGAGAAGGCTTTTAAAGGACTGGCAGGTTGTGCTTTTAACTGCTGGTTAGCCAATTAAACATAGCTCAGGTTAGTTTCCTCTCAGTTCAGAGGAGAAGATTTTTAAAGGACTGGCAGGTTGTAATTTGAACTTCTGGCTAGCCAATTAAATATAGCTC
>JARFOD010095987.1:0-17120 GCA_031763545.1 Mopalia muscosa | reverse complement strand
GTGCTAGTATCTGCACTGACACGTTGCGTATGAATAAACCCAGAAGTTGAAAATCCATAAAGTCTTACTTATTAAGAAAATAACTGTGGTCACAGTGTTTTTGGGAAAGTCTGACAAATGCTGTTTTTAGTGTAAAAATAACATTTATAATCTCATTAGGGCAAACTTTGCTACTCTAGCTAATTACTCCTGTATAGCGGGTTATCCAGTAACTGTTCATGAATATCGCAAAAGGGCCGGAATTGAGTGACGAAAATAAACATTTTGAAATGATTTTGCATATTATTTATCAAAAATAATAAAAGTTATAAAGCCATAAAGTATAAGGCTTGAAATGTATCCCATACTTGAGGTATCAACAGGAGGTTATAAGTTGGATTTAACTGGAATATCAAAAGTATCCGCTTTACAAAACACTTTGTCATAGCTACTCTTTACATTCTGTGTTCTTGATATCCCCTTATTTTTTTGTTTTCTTCTACCTCAAAAAAATCGACAAATGAAAAATGAAATGAATCTGGTTGAGGGAATGAAGTTTCTGTCACAACAGCCACAATCAGATATAAATAACTAAAATCAGTAAGTTATAGATTTAGCATTTGAACGGCGCCGATACCATATATTTACGTATTTGTGGGTTAAATTCGAATTACTTCGGAAATACTATTCAATCAATTTACAATCTAAGATTTACGAAATTTTAATCAACTTGTGCGGTTCGAAATATAAACACAAACATGACAAGTATTCACCAGCTTATTAGTCATCTTAATCAACGTGTGCGGTTCGAAATATAAACACATAAATGACAAGTATTCACCAGCTTTAAGTTAAGCGGAAAAAAAGTGCTGTAATAGATGTCGAAGAAGCTTTAATATTTCCGTGTTTGTTTCAGGAGGGACATATTGGACCAGGTGTCAACGAAACAAAACGGAACTATATCCGGCATTCGGTATACAGAAATGCACTATCACTTAGGAAGTCATTTAAGATGAGTGGTTGATAAACTTAGAGAATAGCTTTTTTCTTTGAGGTAAATGTATAGCAAACCCCAATTAACAAGATGAAACTTACCACTTGTCAGAAGTCAAGTACATATCGAGACTACCAGTATCCGTGCTACTTGGGTCAGCATAAGAGCACTTTGTTGATGCCATCTAAAGTCCACTCCTTGGAACCCCTACAATTACATTCGCTCGCAGAGGCTTGTAACACATTACACGCGTCATGGGTAATAATGTGCTGCGATGTTACGTGAAGGTTACCATCACCGTCAACAAAATCGTTTCTCTTATTGGAGTCTCAGTAAGATATTCCACTGATAAAAGCAGCTACATGAAGCAATGTCAATACGTGAAGCACTGCATGAGCATGACAAGTCATGGGAACACTGTCAATAACAGAGTGCGCCCTGAGCCACCGAGAAATGATTTTAAATACCATCAGATGAGTGAAACAAAATATCGACATGGCTATACATCTCACCCATGTCCCCATCAACGAATATCCAATAAGGACATTTTCGTGTTTGCGGATATGCAGTTAAAAACATATCTGAAATAATTTGACAATTTTCTGGGAATACCTTTTAACTACAATATAGAATCCAAAGCTGGCTTCAGACGGTAGTATCCAGATAGTATTCCAGTTATCTTGTTTTACACTAGCTGTACAGTTCGTTTTTGATAAACCGCGGAAATATAGGAAACAACTTAAGAAAAAAGTCTTCCCTGCAGACCAAACTAAAATTTTTTTTAACTCAGAACCAGTTTCGGCAACTTGTATTACTGGACGACACTTGAAGACAGTATTATAACCATATTATCACAGATAATACATGATGTACACGGGTCAATTTGACTGTACCCAGCACAACACTCCAGTAGCAAATAACACTTTACTGGTTCTATCACAGTGGCGATTTAAAGCATCGACCAATAGACAAGCCGGCGTAGACGTGCCTGCATAAACAGCAACTGACGAGGAGCCTCTGCTATAGCAGTTCCGTCAGCCTACTGACCAATCCCATGATTCCAATCGGTATTCTGTCGGATATATTCATTGTCAATTGTGCGCAGAAGAGCGCTCAGTTAACCTCAGGTAATTATTCCAATAAAACGGATTCTCTTACTTTGGAGGGTAGTCAGACCAAACAAACACACTTTTAACACGCCATTTAAAGATGCTTTACACGAGAAAGTGTTTGGGCAATATCAAATACACCGGAGAAATAAGTTATGCCAACACACGATTTAGTTGCAATGGCTTAACCATAGAGTTTAAAGCGTTGGAGGTTAGATGTCTGGTTTTAGAACTAGTTGATATTGACATGAGATCGATCTCTCTCTCTACTGGACTATAACTTTATTAACATGCTATTGTTTCAGCACGATCGGCAAGCAATTGGAAATAATAGCGACGGCCACTTAAAGAAATTCACCGCTGTTATTGACAAATAAGCGCGTACATCTACTAGTCTTTGTGTGTAACATTGAGCAAATTGACCATTAGCCGAACCAATAACTAACGCTTTATTTCTATTTGGGATTTATATTGCCCCTGCACTGTTTGTAATCAGAGCTGTTGTTATGGTTTGATGCGTCATTTCACATATAAACCGACAACAATACGCGAAAAACATATCGTCTTTCTAAAATAACAATTATTCTGTTAATATTTTACATATCATCAGCAGCTTATTAATAGATAAACGCCTTTCTATATTTTTTCTCCTTAAACCGTGTGCGATGTTGTTCCCGTAAATATTAGTCTTCAATACAAGTATGCCTTTATATATTAGCGATCCACTTAACCTTCAGTATATTTTGAATCTGCAATATTTGCCAGGGATTCACCATGTAATATCTAGTGGGTGTGCATAAGTCCGAGGCCTGGTAACTTCGATGATTGGGTACATTAGGCGGAAAGTAAGAGCTGTTATATGGAAACCTCGGTTATTCCTGGGTTAGATAAAGACTGTTCGTTTACGCCGAGATAAACACTGGAAACACATTCCATCTGTTTCACGACAGTGTTTATAATGAGGCAGTGTGGAATCCATGTAAAATTTACTGACGCTTGATACAGTACCGCAAATCAACATTAACACCAACATCATTACAGCGAGCCATGATAATTCGTACCATTTAACAAATCCATCCTCAAAGCATGTCCAGTTTTTTATCAATCAAATCTTTGTCTACGTGGGCAACAAAAACACATTTTACGAATATTTCATAATGAAATCAGGATGCAGTAATTAACATTGAATACTACACCTTAGTTCGTTACGTTCATCTAAAGATAACATTTTCAACCGGTCATGTCAGTCCCCAACGGAACTTTTCTTCAATTTAATACGTTTCTAGAGAGATAGTTACTGATTTATCCTTTAAGGCATATTCGGGTAGTTATCTGCGAAATGTTATCTAATAGAAAACTAAATCAAGCCACGATCATCCGCCACAGGGATAAAAATCAATCGACAATATCCTGTACCATACAAGTAAAAGCACAGCAAACAGGCGGCTATAGCTGTTCCTGATTTCATCTAGTTTCTCTTCTTGATTTCCGTTTTATGGCGAGCTTTACAAATTAAGTCTGCTATTGTCTCGCATAGTTCCCTCTCTCTTGCGTGGAAGTACGCCTTTTGCATCTTGTTTAATTTACAATCCATTTCTGTCGACGTCGCAATTTGATTACAAAGTGTGAGATTTAACTTATTAATTGGTCGTGATCTAGTTAAGAATTCTTATCGCTCGGTCGAGGTGTTGTGCACGCCTTCCATTTTCTCTGGCGTCGGCTCGCCGGATCCTTTTAAAGAGATGAATCCCACGGCTGTTATTTTAACCGTACTTTCATTCCCCACTAGGGACTAAAAGGCACCTGGTCTGAGAAAACTTGGGCACTCTTGTAGCTAAACGTGATCTGGGTGTCTACCACTGAATAGCAACCTTTTTGTGTAAGGTAACTACAGAGTGATTTACCAGTAGTTCGTTTTCGCAGCCATCTCTTCTATTTACACCGCGAACACATATGGTACTATCATTCTAGATTAATCCTTGAGCTCGCAAACAAGAAAAAAACATAAAGCGTGTGATCTGTAGAATTCTACTTCTCATATATCAAACACATGTTTATGTGTGTATACAGCGCAATTTGCCACAGCACAGATATGACAAGGGTCAATATAATGAAGGAAGCCAATCTTTAAAAGCTGACAGCTTACCTTAAATAAAATAGAGGGGTAGTACTACAAGGAAATCTCTTCTCGTCCATGTTCCATTGAGTGTGTCTGAGGCCAATCTGTGACGATCAAGCGCGCGTCAAAGTAAAGGTATCAGTTTGTGGAGACAAGTCTTTCAGCGAGACAAACGTCGAGCGATCACACTCTCAGACATCGCGGACTGACAAGCACTTCACAGATTAACAGGTACAGCTCAAAGTCATCATAAACAATTGAGTACGCGAATAGGTGTTTAGGGAGGAAGGGAGAGGAAGGGAAGTCTTTACGTGACATAGTCTTGTAATTTTGATGACTATCAATGGAAATGTGACTTTATGCTATATGTGTACAAAAAAAAACCCTATTGTTTTTAATCCGAATTACATCCGAATAAAAATACATTGTGGAAATGAATGATTAGATCAGCAGCTATAAGGAATGTGAATAATGCTCAGTCTTTAAACACACCCAAATTATATACAAACTGGAAATAATACTTAACATTATCTAGATTTCGGTAATTATTAACTGTGTGTTCAAGTTGTAAGTAGGTTATTTACTAAACAAATTCAGAAATTAGATGCGAGTTGCTTGTAGTACAAGAAGGAAAAGAAAAAAAAAAACGCATATGGTGTTAATATATCAACCACGACGTTAAATGTAAATATAAAAGTCGATATATTGATATCGTTTGTTAAAAAAAAATCTTGTATATGAAAAATGCATCCAACTGTTGAATATTTTAGCCCTATTCGATGACACGTATTGATTAAAAAATCAATAAACGTAGATGGAAAATAACTAACGAGTGTTTTGGGTTACTTAAGAAGTAGATTGACCACTCGTTCTAGTTCACGAGTGTCATTTTTTTGCTGAAGGTAGATATTGACACAGCCATCGTTAGTCAGTACGTTAAGATTGAGGCAGCTGTGTAATATGAGACCAGTATACTCCTCTCTATGCATACAATCGATAAACCTAAAATGGCACGAGGAGAAATGATTTAATAAATATGAGTTCACTTAGCAAGGACATGTAGGCGCATACAGTCTGCATTATTAGAAAGACGGCTTAAGTCCCAAAACAAGTTGAGCTATTATGTGTAATACAATTGCTTCCACTCACCTATGGGGTATCTGTGTGGATTTGGAAAGAAGCTAGAGATATCTGGACATATTATCACTCGACTCTGTCTGCGCTAATCACCTTCGAGGTGTCGGAATGAATACGGAGAACTAGTGATATGTAGACAAATCATCAACTTTGTCCGCGCCATTCACCTTCGGTATGTCTGAGTGGACGCGGATAGGAACTATTGATATCTGGATATATCCTCACTCGACCGTTTGAGATATCTGAGTGAATACGAAAAGAATCTAGTGATATCTGGACATAACATCATTCGTGTCTGTCCGTGCCAGTCACTTTCTAGACATCTAAGTGGATACGGTCAGAAACTATTGATATGTGGACATGTCATCACTCGACTTTCGCCGCGCCATTCGCGGAAACGATCTAGTGATATCTGGACATAACACCATTCGACTAAATCTGCGCTACTCCCTTTAAATGGTATTTGAGACATCACTTGATTCTTTCTGTATCCGCTCAGTTACCTCGAAGATGGTTTGCCAATACAGTCGAGTGATGCTATGTAAACATATCACTATCGACCGCGCCACTAATTTTCGAGGTACCGGTATACGAATGGATACGGAGAGAAGCTAGTATTATCTGGACAAAACATCGCTTGACTCCTGTCCGCGCCACTCAGCTCAGAGGTATCGGAGTATAAACGGGAAGAAGCTTGTGATATCTGGACATATCACACTCGTCTCTGTCGGCCCACTCATCTTCATGGTATTTGAGTGGATGTGGATAGAAGCTAGGGATATCTGGGCATAACATCCCTCAAATCTGTTGGCAACTCACCTTAGAGGTAACTGCGTGGATACGGCAGTAATCTAGTGATGTCTGGACACAAAATCACTCGACTTTGTCTTCACCATATTCAAAGTATCTCAGTGGATGATGAAAGAAGCTAGTGCTATTTGGGCTTAATATCACACAATGCTGTCCTCGCCACTCCGCTTCGAGTTATCAGTGGATACGGAAAGAAGCTAATGCTATTTGGTTTAATATCACACGATGCTGTCCCCATCACTCCGCTTCGAGGTACCAGTGGATACGGAAAGAAGCTAATGCTATTTGGGCTTAATATCACAGGATGCTGTCCCAGCCACTCCGCTTCGAGGTATCTCAGTTGATACGGAAAGAATCTCGTGATCTCTGGCCACAACATCACTCAAGTCGGTCTGCGCCACTCAGCTTTGAGGGGATGCGGGAAGAAGCTAGTGACATCTGGGATTACCATCACAGCGATATCTATCGACTATGTCGGCCCACTCACATTCGAGGTTTCTGCGTGGCTACGGAACAATAATCTCGTGATCTCTGGACACAACATCGCTCAACTATGTCCGCGCCACTCACTTCCAAGGGTCTGAGTGGATACTAAAGTGAGTGATATACTGCCATAACATCACTCGGCTCTGACTGCGCCTCTCGCATTTAAGGTATTTGAGTAGATACAGAAAAAAGCTTGTGATATCAATCGACTATATCGGCCCACTCCCCTTTTAGGGTTCTGAGTGGATGCGGAAAGAAGCAAGTGATATCTGGACATAACATCATTTGGCTATTCGTGCCACTCATCTTCGAGGTTTCTGAGTGGATGCGGAAAGAAGCTTATTTCCAGATGAGTTATGTTAACCGACCGATAAATAGACTAATCGACCCATTAATGTGTTAGATCAACCAACCAATAAATATTTTCCTAGACGGGTGGTCAGATTGTCCCTGCCGGTCAACGCAGGGGTCGGGTCAAGAAATACTGCTGAATGTAGCGTTAAACACTAATTAATCAATCAATCTCATGCATTTCCGGATCAAACACATAAGAAAAATCTGTATTAGATACATTCACCATTTCTTGTAGTTTATCCGGTTGCTATAACGGATTGATCAATTGTTTTTATTATCTTTTTACTTCCAAGTTTTCTCTAAGGTTACTAATCACTGAAAATGTTGGGTGAAAATTATATGTATCTTTAATAAAACATTAGAACCCTAAAAATGTAGCATAATATAGGTTAACAATATTCCTGATATTTTATAACCAGGCACTCCTTTTCATGAATAGGTAAATTATTTGAAAATTAAGTTATGAGGCAATAATTTCAGTCAATTAGTGTATACTTCATTTATAATGACATTTATGATATATCTTCAATTCTTAGTAGTCAAATAAAGTGACATTATAGTGCTTTATGGAATATCCAATATCACAATACAGCAGAACAGTTAATATTGTAAGGCTTTGTAAGTAAGTGTTGCTGTCTCCCTCTGTTTTCCCTCTATGTCATCAACTAAATTAAGTGTCATTAAAGCACTATGTTAAATCAATCTACAATAGGTTACCATGCTACTGAAGCCGTATTTAAATTATTTATTCGTTTGATTGGGGTTTAACGCCTTACTAACATATATTTATCTCACACGACGGCGTGTCAGCCAATTGGGTGAAGCAAACTAGCTTTAACATTACTGGAAAATAACACGACAACATATATGTATGCCAATCACAAGACAAATTACATTAATGCATAGGGAACTTTTTCAAGCAGATCGGCTTGGAAAAATGAAAACAATAAATTGAATTGACTTGACGTTTTGTTCCCCATTATAATATTAAAACTAATTGATAAACTATAATAATCATAATGACAGGAATAAAGCTGTAGTGAGCTTGTTCTATTTCTATAAAATATCAAAAAAATATTATTGCTATTAAAGAGGTGATAGAAAGTAAACATGCAATATAACACTGATGTATATAATAAAATACAGGAAAATTTGGTTGTTGTTGTTTTGTTGTTGTTGTTGTTGTTGTTTTATTTTTGGGGGGGTTTATTGTGGGGTCGGAGGGGTATTGTTTTTGGTGATTTTGTCTTTCTGTCAATCTTTTTTTGTTAACATTTGGAAAGTAGAATCGGCTTCCACTTCGACAGACCGCGGTGACCACTGTTGTAATGGTGAATATCTTAACAATCGTGCTCCGTCTTTAGCAAACATCGTGTATGTGTGAACAGAACATAATCAGTATAGCATGATTTTCACTTCTTCGTGAACACGTATCTTTTTTTGATTATTGCTTGTGTAACCATAACTTTATTGACAACGTCTGTCGAAATCATGTCAAAAGTGTTTTGGAATTTAGAATACACAGTAACAGATGGTGCTTCCGAAGTCCCGACTGGGGAAACCACCTGTTTAAAACAATTCATAATAATCAGTAATAACGTTGCTGCTTCGTATTTCGCCTACATAGTATTACGATTTAAAGTAATTCGAAATATAATTTTTCGTTTATCTCTTATCTCTGAACACATATTGCGTCATGAATACTATTGACAAACTGCTTTAGATATATTCTTTTCAACGAATCAACTTGTTAGATAGTAGTACTCGTGTGTATACAATACTAACTCTAAGACAGAACTATGTGTATATACACCTTTCTCTGTCATTAACCGCCATGACAACTTCAAGTACACATCGCAAGATTCAACAAAAAATTTGGACGAGCACGTTAGTCGCCTGAAGTGGCGAGAAATGCCGTCGATTAGGTCATATGGTCTAGATCTAATAAAACACCAACATGTACTTTATTCCGGAAGCCTTCCATCTTGGGCGTGATGTTAGTGACTTGCACATATGGAGAATCCAGTTTGAAAAAGTAGACAACTGTTGGTAATGTCTTCGCCGTCGTTAACAATCTGTACGATTTTGATTCATATTAATACATTTATCACGGCCGAGCTAAGTGATGATACCACAGTAACGAGAATCTCACGAGATAAGCTGTCTTTTCACGCATTAAAAATACACATTTGCAGCTTCCTCGTTACCAAGAGAGGGACAAGTTGTTGTTCCGCTCAGTGAAACTGTAGCAATTTTTTTTTATTATAAGCCTTCAACTCTATGTAACAAAACATAGACAGAAAAATGCACATACAACTTTAAATATACAAAATAATACAAGTGGACCTTAATGTATACCTGTGATTTTACAACAGCTGAAATGTTTGTTAATGTGTGTCATCAATATACTGTTGCAAAATGTTAGAACCAACATCGATGCTGGAATAGTACGGCCGATGCCAGCATGACATTATATAAGTAAATGAAAAGACACCACGACATAACGTCGATTATTGCTATGTAGAAATGATGTCACACTGGACGAAACCACGATCCCTTAGTTATACATGTGATTTATATATATATTTATACACTATTGCTGCTTTTAATAATTCATATGGCGATCTGACTGTTCATTTGTTATTCAACTGTGCTAACTAAGAAATACACCAGGGATGAAGTATCGCACAGTATTTTAGAATAATCGATATGCAAAAGTCAGTTATACAATTATGATTGATGTCTTAGCCGCTCACTTTATTTATAAATAGGCTGACATTGAATCAGATCCAATCCGCTTATAGTATAGAACAGTTGAGGGAAAATTCAAAAGAAAGAAATAAGTATGCTAATGTTGTAAAGAAAATCATATATCATCTGAGCCTTATCAAACATAAAGATTCCATTAGCTAGCCTGACGTGACATTTGTATTGAACTACGTAATGGAAATATATTTGCATAAGTCAATATGATGATAAAAAAAAATAATGTTGACTGTCGCATATGATGCTTAACCTGACGTCGGTACCGTCAGTTTACGGCGTCAGTTAGATATATATAGTGAGTTGTTGAATCAGTAAACTCACTAATTGCAAACTCACAAATGCTCGTTTGGACATGTAAATGATTCTTCAAACATGTGAACCAAACGGAAACATTTTCCTTGCGCTGACAAGCATTTTGAAAAGGTGTTACCGCCTACGAGTGAACCATTCAGTCGAGTTTCAAAGACAGTTTCTTGATAAGCTGCTCCCTGACTTACATGTTAAGTGCCTAATGAAGCCAGAATCAGCTGTTTTTATTTACACTTTGCCATACAATTGTGTTATCAAAGGTGTATGCTCATTTTCTGTCCATACTAAACTGTGTTTCCTTATAAAGCCAAACGGATCATCAAATCCGGTAAATGTCGTAACGTTAGTCTTATTTTACCCTCTGTGGCATATCAGACACTTAACAAAAGATCAAATTTATTAAATCTGTTATGTGGCATCAAATTGGGCACTTTTGATTGAATACTTAATCTTTTGCGTATATATTTCCAGTATATATATGTAAGATTTGTTTTACTTATATATGGCAGTGGTGTATTTCCACCATTACAAACAATGGGAGACCAGATCTAATCCGGCTAGTGGTACAAAGTGTCATCAAGATGACTTTATAGAGTATATGAACATGATTGCACATTTATTCTTTTCTATGGTACTTAAATGAAATCATTACCAATTCCCTAAGTTTAATTTTTCCCAAAGTTTTTTTTCCAAATGTTGATATAAAAACGAACATTTTGTTCCTCAGAGCAATTTTTTGTGTAAGATATGTTTTGGAAGAAACGGAAAAATAAAGCGCCGAAATGTTGGCATCGAAATGAGCAGTTTGTGTAATGACTCTTGTAATATATATATTGCAGACGAAGATAAATAAAGGGATGAAATGATGGTGTCAAAATGAGCCGTTAGTATTTCAGATTCGGTACTCTTGTAATATTTGTATTTGAGATGAAGAGAAATAAAGCGCCGAAATGTTGGCATCAAAACAAGCAGTTCGTTCTTCAGGTTAATGACTCTTTTTTGGGTGGAGGGGGGTGAGGGGGGCAAGTTCTCATGTATTCAGGTCCACGGCGCCCTCTAAATGACACCACAAATTATACGTTCTGGCGTGACCTTGGTTGCGTCACTTGGCCTATATCTCAAAATACACACAGGTTGCTGGAGCTCTTGATGGCGTCGTGCAGGGTCATCGGATTGCATGCAAAGCGTTTCGTCTGCTTGTTTAGGCATTCTGTCAGTTACATTATGTACAAGTCAAGGAATGACTCTAATGCTGGGTTTTTTAAATTGATTTTTAATGTAATAATCTCCATACTATACATCAAAAGAAATGTTCATTAAACGTACATAACCAGGATTCCGTTAGTTTTTTAATTGTTTTATTTAAAACAACGGTAGAAGTGTTAAATAATATCAACACTGTAGCAAAAGAATAACTTCCACACTCTTGCAAAAGGTGGTTCTTGATAATATGTAAGTGTACTGTGTACTGGGTGAACGGAGTGCAAAATCGGCCTATGCTTATAACATGGGCTGATCTCAAAGAAGGATTGAGCAGTACAGAAAGTAAAGAAGTTTTAGGTACTAAGGAGAGGGTGGTTAGCAACTTAGCACATGGTTAGTGAGGGATGTGCGTTATTAAGTAAAACAATACGGGGACAGTAGCTCCCTCTACGTGACGCCCAGATTGTACGTGATGGCCGTGATTCTGTCATTTGACTCAAATGCCTAGAGAAAGGAGACGCAAGTCTTATATACTAATACACAAGTAGTGTTATTCCGAAAAACGATACATTTGCTCTAACATTATAAGGAAGTTTATTTTGCTATAACATTATAAGGAACGGTTATTACTCATTTTGTAGTGCGAAGTGGATGGCTAATATCGGACTACTAATTAAGGAAAGGTTGACCCTTGTGCAGTCATTGGGTGGGATGGTGTCTTTCCGTGATGCTTTGCACGCGGCGGACTCTCGTGTGAATCGACGAAATATTACGAGATCTGACATGGACTGCTGTGGGGTCACATCACCAACATGGCCGATATACCGTCACAGCATGTCTGAATGGTCACTGACCAAGCCGAACAAGAAGAATCTTGAAGAAAGTAAAGAAACATATGATAACGGTGGTAGTAAGATGATGCTGTTAAAGCAGAACAAACAGAAGAAATCCCTCCATAGCAAAACGAAGATCCGTCGTTGTCTTCTCGTTCCGAATGAGAGCAGCGACGAGGAAAGCGGAGATGGCAGAGACGACGACGCCCCGTCCACTGAAGTCTGGCATGACATAGTCAGCAGCGTTCTCGAAAGCTTTAAAGATAAAAAAAAACATCTTACCCAACATTCGTAAGTTGATCAGCGACGAATATCTCAGTCTGAACACGCATTGCTCGATCTAAAAGCAGGTCCTATAGACTTAAAAGCCATGAACACAAAGCTTTGTTTGGAGGAGATGTTGAATTCCCATCCCGGAAAGCCTTATGTATCCATGTAAGGATAGAAAATGAGCTATTTGACCAACTTTAAAACACCCCAGTCCCGTGAGGGAGCGTGTGGGCCATGGACCTGCAGAATACTCCCTCCGCTTCTTCGGTCGATCGTAAGAGGCGAGAAAAGAGGTTGCTTTCTGTTACCCTGGTGTTCCCAGAGCTTAAGGGTAACGGGAAGCACATTTTTTTGTGATGTCCTGTATTTGTGTCCGTCGTCATATAAGTGAAATACCCTTGAGTACGACGTTAAACACCAATCAAACAAACAAACAAACAAACAAAACACCCCATGCAGATCACCGAGAACGAACGAGAACAAACCTCTGGGACTCCGACAATGCCATGTGATTAATACAAGACAGCCATTCGTCTTTCCCCATGTTATTCCACTAATAAACTTATAATTCAAGGTAATATGATTTTGTTCTCGTGTACTTCTTCATGGCCCACATAACGCTCGTCAACACCGTCGTAACGCCCAACAACGAAGCATAACATATTTGCCTTCTTCTCCATTCGCCGATGGCGGCCATGAAAACTGCAAGACGCAGTCGTGACGCTGCCATACGCCCTCCGCATACGCTGCACGACGCCGCCGAACGTTTTTCGAAACGGCGTCGTTACGCGGATAGGCAGATGTGCGAGGGGAAATGCAACCCCTCTGCCATGAACGAACGCCTCAGGACCACCCAATGACAGCACTCGGGTCAATCCTTTTTCAGTATTGCAATGTCACCCATCCGACTCGCACTACATGATAAATAGACAACCTTTCCTTATGAGTTAATAGCAAATGCTACCCCGAAGGCCCCACATCCCACCGTGCAAAACGTCACGTTAAGAGAGCCACAGCACACATGCCAACAGTAAGGTCATGCTGTGACTGCCTGTCAGCCATGTTTGAGAGTTGTAGCTAAGGGAGATGCCATTACTGATAACCCACAGCACTCTATGTCAAACTTCGTCAACTCTCGCAAGAGTCGGCCGCGTGCAAAGCATCACAAGAAGACACACACACCACCCCATGACAGCACTAGGGTCAACCCTTTTTTAGTAGTGGGATGTCACCCATCCGCTTCTTACTACAAGATAAAAAAACAACCCTTCCTAATGATGTAACAGCGAATGCTAGCCCAAATGCCGCACATCAAACATCGCAAAGCATCACGGCAAGTCAGCCACACCACCCCATGACAGCACTAGGGTCAACCATTTATTTTGTCAAACTGATCTGTTACCAATCCACATTATCAGTAAAAACCCTTCCTTATTATGTAATAGCAAATGTAGGCCAATGCCCCACATCGCAGGGCGCAAACTATGACGGAAAGTCACACTTTCAGTTCTCCCACAACTCCAAAAACCTCTCCTCTCCTTTTCACATCATCTTGTGCAGTGCCAGTTCAGACATGCTGTGACAGTGTACCCGCCGTGTTGGGGATGCGTACCTACTGGAGGTAATTTCTCACGTCGCTGTTGTGACGTTCACTTTGTAACCCATTAGACACTTTTTACACGAAATATTTTTTCAACGTCAAAGTCATTGCATATCATGACTTGACACCCGGTTCGGTCATTTACACGGCCCATACCCCGCCATGTTCAGACATATTATTAATTCAATCCAATAACAGTTTTTTAAACCGCCGGCGTAAGACATCCACTCTCCGTACGAGTGAATAAGACTCGAATCCCCTTTCTTATGCAAAGGAATTAACTCCCAAAACCAGAAGCAATTATAGAGTTTTGGACCGAAATTGGCATCATTACGACAATTCCGACGCATCAAAAACGGCAAGTCGACTTGCCCAGCATTATCTCGGTATATAGAGTAATTTAAAGCATTTCCGGAAATGCGTTATTCGGTCAGTATATATTGGGTCGCCGTAATGGGCCCTTTACTTACCCGATGCGACGACTCCATTATTTATACAAGATATAACATTATTACCAATGCTGCTTTGATGGAACTGGCACAGCAATGGATCGATACCTAACTCCAATTCTGACAAACAGAAATTTGGCCAGTATTGGGCAAAACTAGAAATATTTTATAAAATAGTTATCTGATTTTGATCACTTGTGTTTATTAAATTTAACTTATTAAGATATATGTCTTTTACATCACAATTGTTATGTGACACATTGAATACGACATTACCAGGCGGACTCGATCCCGTGAACGGTATTCAGGTATAGAGAGGAAATGGCCGTTTTCACTGGGTTGGAATTCGTAACTCGTTCCGACTCTGTAGCTCAGTCGGTAGAGTGTTGGGTCTGTAACCCCAAAATGCCCCCCTTTCGAATCCCGGTGGAGGCAAGCAGATTTTCAAAATATGTCTAGCCCTTCATATATGGACTCAGATTACTGCATAACGAGTGAATTATCTAATTGACCATTTTTTACTTTAGAAGCAGTTTTGAAAAATCTCAGCGTTTTAAAAATCAACAGATGTCGACGAACAGAGAGAGAAAATGTAATGGCTGCCGAATGCAGATAGAAATGGAGGACGGAAGAGACGACTAAAGACAAAAGACCGGGTTACTCGTAGCTCTGAAGACACAGATAAGCATATTTACATATATATATATACACAAACACATCATATATCTGGGTGTTTTTTTTTGTTTTTTTTTGTATGTT
The DNA here is from genome assembly GCA_031763545.1 of Mopalia muscosa. Taxonomy (NCBI): domain Eukaryota; kingdom Metazoa; phylum Mollusca; class Polyplacophora; order Chitonida; family Mopaliidae; genus Mopalia; species Mopalia muscosa. The sequence continues at coordinate 1,943 of JARFOD010095987.1, read as the reverse complement.
TAACTTGTTAAATAAAAGATTCCCTATATATTCTAGACTTCCATTGTTTTGTAAAATGATATCAGTTGGTTGTGACCTCAACGTGATCAGTTTATGTTAATACTTTTTTGTGAAAACTGAGTTTAAGTCTGCAACAGATTGCATTCTTCACTAATCCGTGTATTACATAATATTTGACAAAATGTAGTGTAACAATTGAACATTCCTTTAAAATATTGTCACGTTTAATTGAATGGGAGTGTTCAGGTCTTTCTGGGAAATTAATTTCCTTACTGAATCAACTAAAGCATTAGCATATTTCACAATGATTTTGACAAATCTATTATATGCTCGCTAACTATTATGAGTAACAAATTTTTGAGTAGGCTACTACAGCATAGTCAATAACGTCGCGACCCATAGTTCTACATATCTGTTTAGCTCTCTTTAACCTCATTTATTTCATTTTAAATGTATTAGAATGAAATTACGTCCTCATCCGTTTAACAGCTGTTTGCTTCGATATGTTATTTAACAAAAGACATTTAAACATGATGTTGAAGATAATTGTTTAAAAGATTACATTTATTCAAAAGTCTAGTCTCTCTGTCCTATCACATCTAATCCCGCATACGTAATGGCAGACTAACTCTTTCACGTTTTAAATTGATGAAAAGGCTTGATTGGAATGCAATTATATAAGATGGAATAAAGACATTAAGCCGTATTGCCAGTACAGTCCCTATTCAGTCATGGCAATGATGGCCCAGTTTTTGCATATTCCGGCTGAAATGCTGGGTTACCTGTACTTAGCCAATTAAGCACATATATGTGCAAGAAGATACAGGAGCGAAATCGGCCCTTCTGAAATGGCTTGATTGATAAGACGTTATCGGGCGAGTATTGGCCCAGCAACGCAACATTTGCTGTGAGCGTGGTTGTGTATGTATTTTCCCCTTTCTAATGACTAGTTAAAATGCATTGGTTTGTTTGTTGGATAAGGGTTTAACGTCGTACTTCACTTAAATTATGACGTGTCAGCCCATTGAGTGAAGGTTACCACCCGCGACACCACTGGCAACAAACAAAGATATCATCGGACAAATACTGGCCAGCAACTGGATACAGTACAGACACCTCAACAAGACCGGCTTCCTCTTCCCCTTTAGCTCTGAGAGCACCATGGCAACACGAAGCTCCGTCCAACTACCCGCCCACAGCGTTAGAGTAGCATACTAAAACTCAGTCAGGACACACTTTTCAGGCGCTGCGATGATCCGTGCACGACGCCTTCGTCACGTCAAGCCGAGGGCGCCCTCGCCTTAGTACACCACAACGGTCAACCTTGACCTCGTTTGCACTAAAGACCCAACAATGTTGAGTTCAAAATAATCATTTCGTACTTCAGAGTTATGCCTCTTGTAGCATACATATTGCACACTGATGGTAAATAGAGCGTTCTTCACATTAATGCCTCTTGTGAAATATATATATTGGAGACTTAACTAAGGAAAATTCAAACGCCTAAATGTTGGTATCAAAATGAGTATTTCGTTCCTCAAAGTAATGACCCTTGTAATACAGTATTGGAAACGAAGGAAACTAAAGCGATGAAATGTTGGTTTCAATATGACTATTTCGTTCTTCAGTTAATGTCTCTATGTCAATATATGTATTGGCGACAAAATGATGAAAAGACCGAAATGTTTGCATCAAAATGAGTATTGGATACGAATTGAATAAAGCGAAGAAATATGTTGGTGTCAAAATGAAAATTTCGTTCTTCGAAGCAATGATTCTTGTAATATATGTATTGGAGACGAAGGGATAAAAAGTCCGAAATGTTGTGCACACTATGATACACAACATTTCGGACTTTTGTGAGGGAAGTGAGTGGGTTGTCAGGTGCCCACAGTGGGGACCTCAGTAGGATAACATCTGTCAGACCCATTATGTATGTGAGG
>JARFOD010095976.1:0-17121 GCA_031763545.1 Mopalia muscosa | reverse complement strand
TGGAAAGTCATGACCAGAAAACATGCAAAACATAATGAAGCGCCCCGTGAGGGAGCGGGTGGGCCCTGGCCCTGCAGAATACTCCCTCGGCTTCCTGAGTCAATCGTAAGAGGCGAGAAAGAGGCTGCTATCTGTTGCCCTGGTGTTCGCAGAGCTAAAGGGTAACGCGAAGCAAATTGGTTTGTGATGTTCTGTATTTTTGTCTGTCATCATATAAGTGAAATACCCTTGAGTACGACATTAAACACCAATCGAACAAACAAACATAATGAAGCAAATGGATAAATAAAACCCGACAAATAAATAACCCGACAAATAAATAATATCAAACCAAATTTGTAAATAACTAAATGACTGTGTTAAGAATCACTCAAATAACCAACTCAATCGCGCAAATAAATAAAAAACAAACTCACCTTTTAAATATGTAAGTAAATAGATAAATTAACAACAAAAGATACATTACAACCGAAAAGATAAATTACCAAGCAAAAAGATAAATTACCATACCTAAGCAAATAAATAAATAATCAATAATGCGGCAAATTAATAATCTACATTTTTTTACTCTTTTATTGTCTACGATCATAAGATTTTCTATTAAAGAAAAACTTTGAGCCTAGTAAGCTAAGTGTCTAAAGGTTTAATATTAGACAAGTTTTAATTGAAGGTGCTGCTTATTAGAGGATTATAAGTTCAGATTACGCTTGGCCGAGAGACACAGTTTAATCACACATAGCTGGGAGTCAACATGACTCATCTTTCAAACTGTCCACATCTTTCTGAAGTCAAGTCAAAAAAACAAAAAAAAAAGCCAGAACCAAATTACCCTAAGGCTTGATCTTTTGTGTGCATATCTACAAATTGGAAATCTGATCATTCTTTCTGGAGGTAATTCATCAAACAGCGTTTTCCTATATCAGTAGACGCACCAATTTGATGCTTTCATCCAATTTCGTTTTGTTAGCCCTGCTTTGCCCTGTCCTTGGTGTTGACAAGAATAAGGGAAAGTTTTGGTTCTGGTCACAGATGTTCACCTGTCTACAACGTCTTTTGTTCTTGAATGGTAGGAAATGTGGTCAGTCGAGAAACAAAACACTAGGCCATCTTAACAAACTATTCCTCCAAATGCAGATTTTATTTTGAAATTCTCACATTTTTTTTCACATGGCTGTTGTGTTCTAAATATCTGACAAGCGATATGCCTATAAACTGATAGGTAAACTTATATAGGCCCATGTTTCTAGCAACTGTTGCTACATCTGTTCTCTTACAACTGCTTGAACAGTATTTCTTCATGTTCACAACCATCCACATCTTTGGCTTAGTGGTTCGGCTGTCTGCTTACTAATCTGACCTCGATGTACCGTCCACGGGTTCCAGTCCTGCTGTCAAGCACCAGGTATTGGAATAGGTCAAATGTTGGGGCTTCTGCAATCGTAGCAGTGGTTTTACAAGGTTTCCCCTTGATTTTCCCCAATACCGGTAGTTAACTAAGGAACTAGGTGTAGTGGACTATCAGTCGTCATATAAATGAATTAACCTTAAGTAAAGCTTTAAACCCAAGTCAAACAAACAAACAAAGCAACTTACAACACACTCCAAGAAGAATTAATAGTCAAAACAGGTATTGTTGAGCATGTGGTTGTCATGGGAACACTTGTTGCCAGAGAAGTTGTAGTTTTTCAAAACAATCATGCCCACACTCTGGCAAAACTTTTTCAGACAACCATCGCCCAAAAGACAATACATTTTAGAAGACCAATTTTCAAGCCAAAAAAAAGTTGCCACAGAGCAGTATTCATCATAGCAATCCTTCTCAGATTGTTTGTTGTTTAACACTGTCGTTAATGGATTTCACTTACAATAGTCGCTTACCCAGAAGTGAAAGTCCATGATTACACCACCATAATATGTCAACTACTGCTAACTTCTTTTCCGAATAGATGTTATAGATTACATGTAATTGGATAAAAAATCTTTTATTAAACCCATTTTTTTTAAAAGTTGAAATTAGTACATGTAAACTTAGTCTCCTTTCAGCCACTGAAGTAGGAGGTGATTAATTGGATTGATCACCTGTCAATCGTCTGAATTAAATTTCAGCACAACATTTTGACCATCTTGTGCTTTTTAGCTGACCTGTAGAATATTATCACAGACTTAACTGGTCATAGATTCAACTCTTGTGAAAACAGGTTTGCAAGTGCATGTTGAAACTAATTATGTATAATTCTTCAGTAGAGAACGCTTAGTCATTCTGTCTGTCAACCCTCAGGTATATGAGCGAATAACACAATTCGGCTATGGCAATGGCTGGGGTGGTTGTTGTGAGGTTCCATCTCGGTTTTCCATCGTTATTAGACCAGGAACAGTGTGAAGTAGAAATCCGCCATTCTATAAGTGAAATACCCTTGAGTATGATGTTAACCCTTATCATCTTGAGCAATCTTATATTGTTGAGAAAATCTAAGCTCTTTCCTCAAATAACCAATACATTTCAGGGTAGTCAAGGTTCTTTTAAATTTTTGATTTACAGAAAAACAGCATGTGTGGATTTCTTTGGAAGTTCTTATTCGGTTATAAAAGTAAACAATAGGATCAGTTGATCTCAGGATATCATTCTGAGATTGTTTCGAGATTTTCACAAATCAATTACCTGCAAACTAAAATCAGTGGATTGATTCTTTTGATCACCCAGTGAATGCTTTTTCAGGGCCTGATTATTTTTATAATCCTTGTTGTTGTTGTTTAACAGGGTAAGGTAGAGGCGGAGTTACAGCTGATGCCTCTTGAGGAAGCGGAGAAACACCCTGCCGGTTTAGGGAGAAATGAACCGGAGCCGTTAGAAAAACCAAAGTAAGACACACCTTAAATTGTTATTCTGACCCTTGTCAGCTGTCCAGTTTTCTCTTTTTAGTGGTAAGCGTGTCTGCCTACTGATGTCTGACAATCAAGTGACGATTTAAATGAGGTTTCTTCTTGGTTTTCCACCATATTTAAGTATAAAGGCACAGTGATAAGTGGACAATCCGTTTTAATATAAGTGAAATATCCCTAAGTTGGACTTCCCCAATCAAACAAACAAAAGTATTGTTTGATTTCTGCTCTGTCCATGATGGGCTTGGTTTCTATGTACATGATATCTTTGTACAATGTCACATGATTTTCCTGTCTTTGTCCTCTTCTTTCTGTTTATTGCAAGTGGTGCCTAGGATGGTTTCATTCATCCATTGGGCTGGCACACCATCTTATGAGTGAAATAACATCAAGTGAGGCGTTACACCCCAATCAAACAAGCAAGCAATTGTTTGTAGCCAGTGGTGTTGAAGGTGGTCTCTGTCGCCCATTAGGCTGGCGCACTGTTATCAGTGAGAGACATGTAATCAAACAAACACATTTTATGGCAAGTCAAAATTGTCATCGGTAAAGTCTTTGGCAAGATTTCCCACCTGTGACTGACGGAATACCTTTGTTCTGATAACCGGTATCTAATGTCGCATAATATTCTGTTCTATTCCAGTCGACCGGACACCTCTTTTATTTGGTTCTTGAGTCCGTTGAAGTCGCTACGTTACATTTTCTGGCACAACTACAAGTGGATGCTCCTGAAACTGTTGATCTTTGCTCTACTGGTGGCCCTGCTGGCCTTGTTTTTCTACGCCATGCCGGGCTACACTGTCAAGAAGATGTTTGGAGCCTAAACAAGCACAAAAAGGGCTCTGTTTTCTCCCTGCTTTTAACTCCTGTTGTTCTACGCATATATACCAACAATACTACCATTCCATAAAACATACCTATGGGGGCCTACTTGTACATACCGACTTGAGCAGATCCATTTTGCTCTAAAGGATTTGTTTTTATTATTTTTTATGTAAGCTGGTGATTTTTGTTTACTATGATCAGTCATTTGCCCAGCATATGTATATTCCAAATTGAAGGGACAATGATGTAACAGAACCAGTCACATAGAGAAATTTGATATCTTCTATATTAAGACGATTTTAATGAGAAGATTGATGTTTTAATTACACATTAAAATAATTATTTTAATTTTTATTTTATTTTTTATTTACTTTTTCTGTCCAAAATTGTCAACATGTGACTAATCAGTTTTTAGTATTTTTTTTCTGAATGCTACTTATGCTATTTGATACATTATAAAAGTACATTTTACTTTGGTTATTTTTAACAGCAAACAAGAAAAATAATATTTATTGTTGGAAATGGTTTTATATTAAATTAAACATATTTAAAACTAAATGATCTGTTTAAACAATTATATAAGAATCTCGAATTGTCAAATATGTATATTCTCATTTCCAATTTCTGTGGCTCTGGCTAATGGCAGTTTGTTTGAAGAGTAGCAATACAGTCTTTACTTAGCACTGGAGGAAGATTAACTTTCCAACACTTCACATGTAATGGTTGTGCTAGTGTGAGTTATTGTTTGAATACGCTGCAGTCATATAAGTGAAATACCCTTGAGTACGACGTTAAACACCAATCAAACAAACAAACATACATCGATCCTGTCTTATCTTAAGTTGTAACCAATATTTTGTTGTTGCTGAATTGAATTGCAAGGTAATCTATTGTTAAGCCCCCTTATTTCTTTACTATTATTAAGTCAGTAACTTGGTGAATGTTCAGCTTTTAATGACTTTTTTTTATTTGTTATTGGAGCATATTGGGCATACTTGAGGATGTCTCTGGGTAAAATAGACATTGATCTCCCAGCCTGAATATAATATCTGAGGAATAACCTTTGACCATTACCGTAGCGTCCACTGGTAATCACTCTACAATATCAGTAAAACGAACTCCTTTGAGAGGTTTACACAAATATTTGTTGAATGTAAAATTGACATTAGTCTTAGGGTATATGGCAGAGAAATGAGACGGAAAGCTCACATCACTTTAAAGTACAGCTTAATTACACACATTATTCCTATTAACAATACATTCCCGTTTACATCCAGGGGAAAACCTTTTTGGGCAGACTTTACATTAATCAAGGAATATGTGTTCATATCTAAGTGAACAGATAAGGGACGGCATACCAGTTTGCTTTAATAATAAAACACCAACATCGTTTGACACTTGTTGTTATTACCAGAGTCCAGATGTCTGTCTCTAGCCGATAATACACAAAAGAGGTGGATAACTTGACAACAAGCAGCTGCCTTCCAAAACATATATCTCTCGCCCCCTGGCTAAGGGCAGTTTGTTTGAAGAGTAGCAATACTGTCTTTACTTAGCCCTGGAGGAAGATTAACTTTCCAACAGTATCAAACAATTTCACATGTGATGGTTGTGCTAGTGTGAGTTATTGTTTGAATACACTGCAGTCATATAAGTGAAATACCCTTAAGAAAGGTGTAAAACACCAATCAATCAACCAATTTCTGTGTTTCTCAAAATAGATGTGTTTAGATTTAGAGTCTGTGGTTATAGTCAACAGTCCTGTTCTAGAGATTATGTTTTGCCCACAACAAGTTGAAGTGGACTGTTTTATCTGTAGTTCTGGACAGGAAGTTGTGGGTGGCTGGTTGAAGAGAAATATGAAAACAAAAGTCTGTTTAACATAAGTCTGAAAGCTGGTGATCTGGGGAGGGGTTGGGTTGTGTTTGAGGTAAAAGAAGTGCCACTGAAATAAGAAAAAGCAGAATATTTACTGTTTTAGATTTAGGATGGAGATTGGGCCATGTGGAGGGAACAGGGGTGATACCAATAAGGTTTGGGGTCAGAAATTCCGGCACAAGGTTATAGGAGGAGAACCTGGTCAAGCTTCCATGAAGTCCAGGAAACACCTCATTAAACCATCGAGAAAGGAGGGGGTGGGGTGAATCCTTATCATCACCTCCCCCTCACTCCCTCCCCAACTCCTTCAACATGTCACCCCACCCTCTTCCACCCTTGCTTTCATTTGACAGCCAGCAGCTTTGATCAGTTGCACACCACAGATCCTGTGTTTACAGACACCAGTAAAAACCAGAGTTCAGTCCTATTAAAGCTGAATTAGTGGACAGTAAAGGGTTAATGGACTCCATAACCAGTACATTAAGGTGTGAATTGTCCACATTTAATAGGCATGTTGGTTTGGCACAATTTATGCTATGACTAGCAGCAAGTTTATCTAAAAAATACATATACATGTAATTGAAAGTTTTAAAGATGAGCTGTCTTTTTTTTTTTTACTTTTTGATTCTTTTAAACTTTTAATGTATATTCACATCTACATGTATAAGTTTTAGTTTTCAACTGATATTTTGTTCATTCTTGAATGAAGATTTTTATTTACTTTTTTTTAAGACTTAGTTTTTTAAAATTTTGTTGCATTTTTTATCTTCGTGGTGCTCTCAGAGTTAAAGATCAACACAATGCCGATCTGGTTGATCTGTCTACGTTTTTACTCCTGTGAATTCGCTTGTCTTTGTTTGTTTCAAGAGGAGTCCAGGGTAATTGGGCTGGTACACCATCATTGGAGTGAAATAACCTTAAGTACAACATACAACCCTCAAATCAAATGAAGAGACAAAATCTGATGAGCATGAACTGATGAACGAATCTAAATGTAATGTGAATAGGTATTGTGCAGACATTTTCTTCCCACCTCATACTATAAAGTAATATCCGGTTGTATATATCTGTATGTTGCAATGACTAGTGCAAATGGACAGTCCCCAAAAAATGAAATGGATTATTTTTTAACGTGTTATTTCTAGTCAGATGATACGAAAGCCTTCTTTGAAAACTGTCAGTTTTGCCAGAAGGTTATGTTATAAATCGTGTACAGAGTATTTTATATTTTGGTTTAATAGTTACTTGTTTTCAGGAATATAACGCTTTACTTATTAAACAGAAGACAAACTTTTTCATGTTTTGTCAAATGCCATTTTTTTAAAACATTAACTAATTTATTATGTCAATGATTTGATTGCTTATTATAGAAAATGTTATTCCAACTCAGTGTCAAAAACTTCATGACAGTTGAAAGATGCATTAAATTGTACATCTCATTGTAAATCTCATCTCATATCATCATCAAATAGTGTCAAAAGTTTCCACAAAATATTGCAAAAAATTGTAGATAGATAAAAAATGTACAAACACATGAATCAAGATAGTACACGAGCTAATTCAGTGATGAAATTTGTTTAGAACAAACACTTGTAGTATAAAAGTATCCTTGAGTTTGTTATTCAGTACTTATTGATATTTATTCAGAAATGATCAGCTCGATCTGTTTGTATATTGTGTTTTGATTGGTTAGGATGATGCCTGGTTTTCCCTCATATTTAAGTAAGATGGGGTAAGAAGTAGACAGTATGTTGTCCTATAAGTGAAGTACCCTTGGGTACAACAAACATTATAACCCCAAACAAACTCTAGGGCAGAGTGGTCTAGAGTAGCCTTCTAGTGCGTGTATGCCTCTGATCCACATGTCCCCCTCACATCTGGAGTTGCGGGTTCGATCCCCACGAACCCTATGTGGATTGGTTTGCCACCAACCAGCAGAAGTCCTGGGTTTTCTGAGTTAATTTACTTCCCAGTTTTCCCCCACAATAATGCTGGCCAATGATCTGTAATTGGGTTTTAATCCTGTTGATCTAACATTAGATGAATAAAGAATAAAACAATCATGGTTTAGCAGGAGTCTTAGGAAAGTCAAAACGGTACTTATTAAAATGTTTTATATTCGTACTATTTAGAAATTTGTCATTTTGAGTTTATGTATAACATGAGATGGTTCATGGATTTTAATTAATCTACATAGAAGTATGCCATTGACTTGTATCATCAATGTTTCCTTAGATGTATTCATAATTAAAATGCACTGTCCAATAGACTGGGGTAGAATCAGGCTGGATTCTTCTATAGTCATGTAATTTGTAATAAGACGGTTGTTTTGAGTTTTATTGACATTCTAAAGTCAGGAACATATGATGTTGGCTTCATCAACAATGCTTCAACAATATTGCTTTCTGAAATTTGCACAGACAAAAAATGTGTCCAGTGTTGATATTCTACAATATTTTCTCAGATGCATAGTGAAACAATGAATTATTTATGAGACACATTGTGGATGAAGCACTTTATTGTCATGCTGCAATTTTTGTTGTAGCGATTTTAAATTGATTAATTTCCCCACCTGGGCAAGTTTCCTACGAGAAACTGGTTACACCATTTCTCTGTAAGCAGTTGTTGCCCAGAGCAATGTTGTTGGAAAAAAAAATTGAGTAATTAAAGAAGGATACCTTATTTCTATCACAGAAAGTACCAATATTGAGTATCATTGTATTGAAGCAACATTTTTTTAGTTTTTTTTTTAATCAGGCTTTTTTTGTACTGATTTTAATTGTTGTCTTTTTGTTGTATATCTGTGCTGTAAACCTGATTTTAAAAAATGTATGTTATGTGAAATGCTAACAAATGCCAAATCTAATATTAAGACTTGTTTTACCAACATTCAAATAACAAGCTTTTTTTAATGGAATCATTTTTTCAACTTCTTGATTTATTATGAGATATGCGCTAAAGTTTGCACAATAATAAATCATAAAGTTGAAAAATCTGCACAGCTTGTGCTGTTAGGATATTTAAAGTTTTATGCCATTGTTTTTTTTTTTTTTCATCAACCGTGTCTCAGCAAATTTTAAGGTACTATCTTTTAAGGTCTTTATTTTATAAAACAACTATATATACATAAGTTATTTGTTTAAATCCAGGTAGCAAATATAAAATGTGATATGTAAATAATAAATAGCATGTATAAAATAATTCCAGTGTACATTTATTTATGTGCAATAATGACTTTGTCACTACTTACTACACATACATGCTGTTCCCTCATGCATTTTGCACTGTGGATCTAGAGGCAAGCTTTCTCAAAAATACTACTTAAATTATTGTACATACTGTAGTTAAAATATTGGCAAGGAATGAAGAGTGACAAGGTGTACTATTTTAGAAAATATCTTTTCGAGTTTTCTTTTTGTGTGTAAATATTGAACAAATGACATGGCAATCTACTTAAAGTTTATTTACTCATAGGTATTTGTGTCACTTCAAAAGGCTTTCAAATATATCTTTATGAACATCAAACAATTAATACCTAAATCTAATCCTTTTTAGCAGTTCTCTTCAATATCTATTTGTGGCAGCACAATCCTGTGTTAGTGACGGTAAGAAGAACTATGTTAAATAGCCTTATCCCTCCCTAAAATTTGAGTACTAAATTAAAAAAAACATGTATTTCATTTTTTTTTTTTTTTTTCAAATTGTTTTTATCTTATCAGTACTAATATGATTATGTTTTAATAATGACAAAGGCATCCTTTTCAATTATTTAACAATTTCATCCAAAACAGTTATGAAATATCCCACCCTGCCTCTTTGCATGACCCTGTTTGTTTAGTCAATAAATCAAACTGTTATAATTGCACACAATATTTAGTTTTCTATATATTCCTGTGAAATGCTGTAGTCTTGGGTTTAATCCCTAGTCTAGTCATGCTCAATACCATATAAAAGCAGTTATTCCTTTCTCATGTTGTGCTTAGTGAGAAGAGCAATAAAGTAAACATAACTCTTAATAGTAAAGTCGTTTTTATATTCGATATTTCACCATATTGATGCTGACAGTGTCAAGAATATATGAGCCACTGAAACAAAAGCAGGATTTAACCGACAGTATATTCTCACCTCGTAAAGGAATTATATCGGCATATAGCACAATAGTTCTTATGTAACCCAGTCTAATATGGTGGCTGGCACATTCCTGTAAAAGTATCCTGCTGTCTTTACTTACCACTGGAGGAAAATTAACTTTCCGACTTTATGGAGACGCTTCACATCTTTGCTGTGCTAGTGTATCCATAAATCACTTCAGTTTTCTTGTGTTCATATGAACTTTGAAATACACCACGATGTGAACTCTAGAATACACCACCATCCTATAAGTGAAATACACTTAAGTATGCGTTAAACCCCAATCAATCAATCACTCGAATATATAAATGACTAAATATTCAGTTGCATTTATTTCATTTTAATTCTGAGATGTTTAAAAAGTTCAAAGATTTAACCATGCAAATCCTGTGTAAATTTGAGTTTAAGCTTTTCAAGAACGACATGCTGTTAACGTTTTTGCAAGTAGAAAATCTGACAGCAGATTTGTGTGTGTCATATATTACAATAGGTTGTACATGTTATATTATAGGAGATTCTCCACCGCCCTAGTGCGTGTCAACCAACTATTCAATCAAAATACACGTATTATATTCTAATATCTCAATGTTCACCCATGTTATTAACTAGACTGTGATGTCACCATGTTTTTGTTCTAATAAAATATTGGAGTTATAATAGATTTACTTGAGTTTATTACTAATTTCATTTAATAAAGTTTAATATCCTTTTTACTAACAGGACATAAACTAAAGACAGCTTTAATCAAGGTAATACTTTCTATATATCCTCTGATAAAAGCATCCCTCTTTCTCGAGGATTGACAGAACAGGGTTAACTTTTAAACATCCAATCAACATCTTCTATTAGTTGTTTCTATAGTCTAATCTTCATAATTATAGACTTTGCTTGGTTACCAAGAAAGTTGTTTTTCAAAATTATACAGCTTGTGTCTTGGATACAGCACAAATAACTATAGTCTCGAACTGCCCAAATCACATGAACTAATTTACCATTTTCTGCCAATCCTTGAGACAACAACCCAGAAAGCCAAACAAAGTTGTGACAATGTTTTATTGTGGTCATCTAATGTCCTTGCAAAAGTATTTTGTGGACTACAAGTTATGTCGCCACAACCTTAGAATACAACCACACTGCAATGAAACAGAAACGTAATAGCTACATTGTAATATCATTAAAACATTGTTATTACGTTAATGTTACCTATTCACAAGGTAGTCTATTTGTGTTGTCACAATGTTAAACTGCAGCGTTTCCTGTCAGCTTTTACAATGTTATCATAACGTTCTATCAACTGGTACAAACTAACAACCAAATTTCATTGTAGATTTACGTTGCAGTAACGCTGATATTTGGTTACTCCGTAATGTAGCATCTATGTAGTGTGTTTGCAGGGAAGCAACTTAAGTCAGGGGATAAAAACTAAATAAATTTGTATAAATAGTTGCTGATCACCACTGAGTAAATAGCTAAAAAGATGTGTAATATTTTCCTTTTCTTTCTGGTGTTAAAATGTGATTGTGAAATACCCTCGAGTATGACGTTAAACACCAATCAAATAAACAATCTTTGTTGTCAGTGGGGTTTCCTTCACCCAATGGTCTGGCACGTAGTCATATTAGTGAAATACCCTTGAGTTTGACATTAAACCCCAATCAAACAATGATTCAACTGGAATTGTGAAAATTGTTCACCGAAAACTGGTACAATCATGAAACAAAATTCTAGACAATTACCATGCTTACAGAAATATCCAGCTGAATGCACTTAATGAACACTGGTGAGGAAATAAAATACAACTCTTTAATTGTTTGTAATATAGTGTCTTTATTGCTTATTGTTTTAGACACTGGGTCGGTCATTAGGACTAACAACTCAGACACAACATCACAAGAAAGATCCCAGTCCATAAGGTTTAAAATAATGACACGATATTCTTCCAGAAGTAAAACAATACGGTGAAATCATAAAAGGATATTTTTCTGTTTTGAAAAACAATAAGATCGCTGAAAAACTTTTAAATTGAATTTAAAGTTCTGTGAATTTGATTTAAAATTTCTGTTTGCAGACAAAACACAGCTTGTACAACATAATATCATTTTAAAATCTCTCTATAACATCTATATACACACGTCATTTCATATCACGTAACAATAAAAAAAATAGGACTAAATTAATGCTTCCAGGTAGACATAAAACAGATTTGAGCAATCTCAAATTAGGTCAAAACAAAGGTTTTCGGTCAAATTATCTAAAATGGTATAGAAATAAAGCATAATATACAACAATGCAGGGTTTAAATGGCAAACATGTTTATTTGGACATATGAGGTAATTTTTATTTAAAGACCAGAAATTTGTTTCAAGGTTCCCTAAAACTGAATTAGGTCTTAAAAACCTGTCTTGAAACAAAAATCTTGGGCCATCAATTAAAATTTCTAATTTCCAAAGAAAATGTATATTTCTGTCAATACAACTAACTGCCTGTTTATAACTGTCCATATTTAGAAGCTCCTATCTTTTTATTAGTACATGTATATAACAAAAGAGTTATACTTCTGTAATTCATTAAGGGAAAAGTTGGCCAGTATTTCTGGTCGAACAGTATACAAAGACACGCGCACACACTCACATACACACATCTATATACAGGTCTGTTGTGACACTACCAGTAGTCCATGTCTGGCTTCACTCACTTCAAATAGCCTTCATAATTGTACTCCTGTCCTGCTTCTGGTCAGTATGCAACTGGTATTACATGAGGGAGGCTGTGTCCTACATTGCACATCTAGACAACCTTACCTGCTACATAATACTGTCTTCAACATTAATCGAGCTGTAGTGTGAATGCTACAGTAAGTGTACTGACGATCCAGAATCAATGGGCTGTATATAAGGGTGTGTCGCTCTCAGAACACAGCACATTTAGGAATGGTTCTAGATGTACAGCGGTTGTGGTGGTGTATGGTTCAATAATATGCTGATATATGTATAAGGATGATATATTTATGGTTTATATTTATATATATATTATACACGTAATACTTCCTGCTTAGGGAAGGTTCATTATAGTGTTCTAGAAGACACAATGTTCTTTTTTTTGTAAAGTCACATCTTCTGGCACAGAAAAACCAAACTTTTGTCTATCTCTTATCAAATTATTTCTTGTATTGGTATCCACACATAGTTTTCATATACAGCACTGTAATCTCCTGTATATATAACGGCCATCCTTTAGTCACGAGGAGAGATGAGAATATACAGTGTTTCTATTATTTACAAATTCAGCCTTCTCGCAGACTAACTCCATCGATCAAGCTGTCACAAACATGAAGTACGACAGTGACATGGCTGGTATCAACCATACATATTACTTCCTGCAGTAGTCTGCACGCTTTCAAAAGTCCAGAAAGAGTTTTGTCTTTTGGGGACAGCCATCATTTTCGTGATCACACGGAATTTTATAGGGTGGTGGCACCCTTGTCAAGATTAACTAGTCTCTATAGATAGGCAGCATGCTGATGAGTTGGGGTTCACTTTTAAACTCTATAGATAGCTCAGGTCCAAGGCATGGTGTAGTGCCGCCAAATCGGAATGATTGGAAACGCGCCAATACGGCCAGTTCATCTACAAGGAAACAAAATTATTATTATTATTTCTATGTGTATCGCTATACAATACATTTTGTTTCAAAAACGCTACTTGGCAACATGTTCCGGACACAGTGATTTGGGTTTAATGCTGTACTTAATTTGTTTGTTTGTTTCACTCACATGAAGGTGTGCCATGCCACCACAATCATATCCTGGGCCGCAGCTTAGTGGTGGTATGTTCGCTTACTTATCCTACCTCGATTTACCGTAGCGAGTCCGCTTGTAGACCCTTTAGAGTCAAATGATAGGCACCGTCAATCGTATGGGTGTTTTTTTAATGAGATTTCCTCATAATTAGGGAAGGAACAGTGTGAGGTGGAATATCCGTCCGCATATAAGTGAAGTACACTTGAGTACAACTTTAAACCCTTATCGAACAAACAAAAACATATCGTCTTCCTGTTCTTCTTTAAATCAGAAAGCTAGCTCCAATATAGCGAGTACATGACAGTAGTGATATATAGGTGTTTAACAATCTGTTTTAAAAATGACAGGTGTTTCAGTGAGCTGCAACGAACCTGACTTTTCCAAGGACGGTAAAACAGACTCAGAAGTCAGCTCAACCAATATTTTCATGGGAGCTTATAATTAACCACTATGGCAAAATTAGATACATTAATGAAGATTGCTACCTGTTTCGCAGCCGCTTCTTCATCTCTTCCATCCC
The DNA here is from genome assembly GCA_031763545.1 of Mopalia muscosa. Taxonomy (NCBI): domain Eukaryota; kingdom Metazoa; phylum Mollusca; class Polyplacophora; order Chitonida; family Mopaliidae; genus Mopalia; species Mopalia muscosa. Next base: position 3,088 of record JARFOD010095976.1, on the reverse strand, counting down.
CTACTACAACATAGGTACACTTCCTTCCAAATCGAGATACAATTCGCTCAAAACAACTCTCTTTACCTGTTGAAAAACAGAGAAATTTAGTGATTAGAGTAATTTATTTCACTGACCTACAAAATACCTAAATTATAATAAACATGGGATTGAATCCCAAAGGGTTTGCTTTATCCCAGATATTTGGAATAATCAATGAAACATTACTGTTTAATTTATACAACAGCTAGAATATTGTAACAAGAACATTTGAATATTGTAACGTAACCTGAAGTTATCACATTGTATTACTTAGTAGGTAGACAGGAGGGCGGACCGTGGAAGTATTAGTTTTTGTTCAACAGCCCAAACAAGTGCATACAAACAGTATTTATGCTTGATTTAGACTTAATTTTGTTCTAAGCCTATTTCCCTCCTATGATGGCATGTCAGCGCAATGGAGGTGGCATCTCTGTCCATGAAGAAACAAGGATGCCACACAACAGATAAGCTTCTTGTTGTCCATTATAATCTGAACTACAGGACTCTTATTGGGTAAAAGAACTCCTTAATCAAAATTGGGCAATTTTTATTCTGAGTTTTGTTTAAAATGAGATCTTACCTATTTTTGTGGCACTGTAGACATTGTCTATAGAGAAGACTCCACCTAGACCATAAAGAAGAACCTTGGCTAGAGCTGGCACAAGCTGTGTTGTGGTGACTAGGACATTAACACAGTTAGACCTGTAACAAAATCAAGTTTGTCAAATTTGTAATATTTTTCAAACCATATTATTACATTTTACCTTATATTTCAACAAAGTGGTTCAATAATAATGTTATGGTATAATAATACCACATTGTTACCGGACCAATCAAAAATTAAGTAGCTGTCAGTCTGAGTTGACCTGGTTACTATGGGAACGAAGCAAACAGCGAGATTCAGGCCGTTAAGGTTGGATGAGTCCAGTCGAGTCTGCTATTGTTAACCAATAAAGACTGTCACCAATTTTTTTTGTCTGAAAAGCATTTCCCATGCCAGAGATTGTCTGCTATGGTTAAATTCCTAGCAAGTCTAATACACAATTATTGTTCTTATATATGTCAATATGATTACAGCCTTTTGTTTGCGGCAGTATTTTTCATAAATTCTATCAATTTTGATCTTCCGACAGAAATGCACACTTCCGGGATTATGGAAATAATTATGTGGAAATTACAACTCCTAAGATAATTATTTCCTTTCTGATTTATTCAACAATTATTTCCAACTAATTAATTTCTGGCAATTGTGCAGGAGACAATGTGGTTAAGGCTGTTATTATAATATGTGGCATTCAATTCCAATATGAAAAGGCCTATAACAGAACATTTCATGAGACACAAATTTTTTCTTGAAAGCATTAGTAAAATTAAATTATTTAACTTAATTTGCTGTATGTGAAATTGGGGGGGAAAAATCTTTTCTCAAATGTACAATAAAGCACCAGAAAATGTAATTATTTGATACTGCTTAATTTTTAAAAAACATTTTCAACAAGATCCATTTGTCCTATGATTAATCCTTTTATCGCTTTCATAGAAACAAAGTGACGTTATAATTGTTCTAAATTCCCACATTAAATGCTGTACTCCTGGGAAATGCTAAGGTGTGGAAAACCATCACAAAACAAAACAGTTCCCCGAATATTACTTATGTAGACACTCTGCTAAGACTGTTTCATTGGAATTTAGTGCCAGAAAAAATAAATATATTCTAATTGATTCCATAATAAATGGAGGGTTAAAATGTAATCCTGGGGGGATTAAATTTGAATTCTTTGTTTAAGTTAACAACCCAACTGATACATATCTTCTGTATGTGTAACTCACCTAGAATTTATGATGGAGAGAGATTTCAAAGCCAATGTCAACCAGTTGTCGGTTAGATTTTCTATTTCTTGTCGAAGCTGGACCCACTGTTCTCTTTTTTGGGGCCCCAGTAAACCTACAAAACATAAATTGTTCATTCACAAACAATCAAAACCATAAGAAGCCTTAAAATATTACAATTTTTTTTTCTGATGACAGTTCTCAGTTATTAGCGTATTTATTTCAAGTCTACTCTTAATCTAATTAAAATCAGACCAAAATAGCTTCCTGTGTTTTGAGGTCTGACACAAACACTTGTTGAACTATATCATGATAATTGGGGGTCATCAAAATCCTGCTGATCAGTAACAACTACGCTTAGATGAGGCTGTTGTAAACACCAAACACACTCCACCTGCATAAGTGATGTAAACCTTAGTGACAATTTAAAAAAAAAAATTTGGGTAATTTGGGCAAAATGAGCATTAGCCGATACTTAAAGAAACTGATGACTTCCATAGCTGCTTTGTGTTTGATGTCACCCATACTGTAGAAAAATTTTCAACAATTAATATATGTCTTTTATATCCTTAACCGTTCAGGTCCAATCAGCCGCACCCTTATGCTTTATATATCAAAACAATAAACAAATTGAAGCTGCCAAAAGCAATGAAAGATGAGTCAATTATAAATGTAGATGGAATTGCTCTATGAAGATGACCTGAGGTACCAATCACAAAGCAGTCCCTGTCATACTAGACTTACCTCCTACATTGGTCCTATAGCTATTATAAATCTCCTTGATACGTCGATACCTAAAGGCCAGTTTCCTCATCCAATCCACTCCTCCACGAACCCCTGTTGCTAGGCACAAGTTGGTGTTGTTAGCTGCGGCATGAAATCCATCCGTTGCAAAATTGTACGCGCTAAAACACAAGCCCAATAATGCTAGCTATGAAATCAATGCTTTGTCTACCAGTTTTATTCCAAATAAAAAATAACACAATATCATGGCACAGTTCACCTGACCTTCACAAGAATAACTATACAAATATCACTGGTTTTTTAAAGAAATAAAAGTACAATTTATTTATGTTATGCTTTGTGGGAAACACAGAAAGGGACATATAAAACTGACAATAAGAATGGTTTGCACGTATATTTAACTTTTAATCTGTTCAAAACATAATATCTACCTAACTAAAAGTCAAATTAATCTAAACACAAAATTAATACATTAACAAGAAAAATCCCCCCC
>JARFOD010095965.1:0-17122 GCA_031763545.1 Mopalia muscosa | reverse complement strand
CAACTGGTACTTGTGATCCTTTTTAATGGATGATAACCAGAGTTACGATCAGATTATGAAAATGGAAATTAATGTATACTATTACACACAAAAAGTTTTTCTTATTTATAGAATATGGTTTTTGGGTGGTCTTCTCCTTTAACTGTTGATAAGCTCCAACATTCAGCGTTTTTTTTACATATATTTACTATGGACTGTCCATAAATGACAGTTTATATATATTTTTTTAAAAACCCGTTGTATGTTATGAGCGTAAACTGTTGACAGCAAGATACGTTCTTATCGATGGTGTCCATCGATTGCTTGACCTGTCTAATAAATCTGTATTTGCTTTATAAGCACTGCAGTGAAGTGATCAGGTAAACTTTCAGTGTTATATAATCTACCTCAAATATAAGGAAAGCAATTGGGGCACTTTAAAAACCTGCAAAAAAAAAAAGCACAGGAAAAAGTATTGCCGTATGATTGAGTTTATATATTTCTAAAAATTAATCCCATTGGCACAGGAATATCCGATAACCATAACCGATAAATCATCTCATGTTTTTTGTTAAAGTCTCACCTTATAGTTCATATATTTTTTTAAATTACATGTAGACAGCGCAGACAATCAGTTAAAAGTTTATAGCCAAAATACTGAAGTAAATACATATAAAAAAAATTTGTCGATTTCACGTGAAAGCTTTTATTAATCGATATAATCCGTGCAGTCTCATTTGTTTGGTTATTATTTTCTTTGTCTGATCGGGATCTCACGCCATAATGGAAAAAAAAAATAATGTTGTTTTTAATTGTCAGATTCAAACAATGTCGAGTACCTGTTTTTGTTTTTAATGTACAGTGTGTTTGAAACAATCACACGCAGTATGATACATTTTCCCATACTATATACAACCAGACCAAGCCCGAGGATATAAATGATAAATTGGGCAGCTAGAACAAGTACAATGTCAGACTAAAATCCTGACACACGCCAGCTGATTAATGCCATAACCGTGTCATTTTCGCTCCGTTGTTTATTACCGGTGCACTAATGGTCCCACGTTAACAGAAGATAAATATATGCACAAGTCATATCGACAGATCGGTTTTGTACTGGATCAGTCATTTCAATACATGCATCAAAACCGGGCAAAAATATAACACGTCTTTTCATAAAGGAAATATTTATATAACGTAAAAACACAAACATGATCTAAACATGATTGATTTTTGCTCACAACGTATACCGATGAATATCAATTAGGGTGGGAAATACTAACAAAACAAAAGACTTTATATCATGGTCTTTGTTTCAAGATGATATACGAGGCGACTTCTTCGCCGGACTAAATCCATAACCCTCCCACAACTGAACAGTTAAAGTTTAGGCCAAGGCCTAGAATCTGCTTCTATATACGAAAACACAACGGTCATCATGTAATATTGTGAAGCAGGCCTTCAAAACATATGACGACTAGGTGCAAAATAAAATATTTACTATATGGAAGACGTTTTGAACAGTGAAGAAAATGTGGTATATCTCATCACTTGTAATAAGTGTCTGAAACAATATTGGTGAAATCAAATATTCTCTTCTGAGTAAAGCCATCAACCTTTTAGTTCCGTGAGGTTACAACTCCTGTCCCAATTGCAGAACATTTCTCCCTTCTTGTGATGATTCGATTAAAGGTCATCTGAAATCATTCAGATTGAACAAAAAACAAATTTCCTCTTAAGGGGAGACCAAACTGAAAGGTTTGGAAAGAGAAGCTTAACGGATTAAAACTCTTCAAACGTTATATCCATGGATGGGTTTCAATTGGGAACCAGGTAATATTCCATTATGGCCACCTTAGAAACTGGTTTGCTGGTCTTCTTAAACACGAAATTCACACTCTTGAACCTGAAATGTCTGCTCTTCTCACAAATACCCATTATAGCATACAGGAGAAACCCAAAACCCTACATGTAAAGGATTTTCTGGTTAAGGCGAAACGTCCCTTTGTATCAGATAACTTAAGATTCGTATTTTCTTGAGCCAGCGTTTTCATTGGTTAATTTATATTTATTTGTTGGTGCATCTAGTTTAAGCCCTTGCCGAAGGATGTTCGGTAAATTTTCTATACCGTTTACATGGTTATTACTTTATCTAGAAGTGTTGGTAAGTTACCCAAAACAACTCGAGATTAACATCTATGTAGAAATTTGTCTCTGTGAGCTTCTCTTTTTGTTTTTTGTTAATCGACGCCTTTGCACGAGTGTGATCAATTTAAAGAAATATTATTTGTGGTAACGTAACTTATGTTATTTGGTGTAATACTAGCGTTAATTCTTTGGTATTCCATAATTTCCATTTCATAACGTACACAGTTTAACTAGTATTGATCAGTGGCATAACGTGTCAACTCTTCAGGGGAGCATTACTCACAAGTCATAGGTCATAATCGAGAAATCCACTCCTCCTCTTTAAATGTGTATACGTCACTTCTCTATATGACTTTCTAATATAAGAATCGTGCATTCAGTTAAAAAACAATATATATATATATAAAGGTGAACAAAAAAATAATAATAACAAAGACATAGTTAGTTGAATCGTTTTCTTGCCAACCCCTCAAGTTGGCTCAAGGCAAACTAACACTTTATATTTCAAACGCCAATCGTTTTGATAATACCATCTTTTGAAGGATTTTCATAACAAAGTTAATCTTAATCGATTTGTTTAATTGCTAGTTTTATCATTTATGATCATTTGCCTTTGGTCGCGTGGACGTCTCCATTTTCTACAAAGCTCTCTCCAAAGCGCGACAATCTATTTCTTCCAAAATCCATATATAAACGTTACATACTGATTTGTTATCTTCTCGTTGTGCTCGGTATTGCACGTCATTTCACTCAGATACGATGACCATTCTAAACGTTATTCACAGACCTGCGGGAATCTTCTCGTGAAATCTCGAGGTAGGTCCGCGAATAACGTTTAGAATGATACGACGACAAGCCAGACCAACTTGTAAAACAGGGCTTTAAGCCATATCACCGTCTAATGGGGACAATCACGGACACCATGTTTGCTTGTTTGTTTGATTGGATTTAACGCCGTACTTAAGGTTAATTCACCCACATGATGGCGAGCCAGCGCATGGGGGGAAGTCAACCACCCTAGAAAATACGGGCAATAAACAAAACTAATACAGGATAAAAAGGAACGCCATATACAACGACATCACAAACAGATCCGCTTCAGGTTGCCCCTTAGATCCGAGCGCACCATGCAGCTAGGGCAATAGGAAACTCTTAATCTAACCGGACTCTTACGTATTGCAGGACAATAGGAGGTTAGTTTCAGGCTGTCTGTAATTAGACCTATACAATTAATAGATACCATTGTCAATGCCTGTTTTCTTTTTTTGTAATGTGTACTTTAGTTTTCATAAAAATCTGTAGAAGATTCTTTCGCTTTGGGCATACATTCCTGGTTTTAATTCGTCCAATTAACTGACTGCCGTGTATATGTCTGGAACTTAAGCTCGATGATGCGAACAACAGTTGTCTAAATGATGTACTAAGACCATATGCAACAGTGTGAATCCTCGACAAAACTGTCCCTGTCAACGAACGATTTTTCCTAGGTGGTTTAAAACAACTCATGTAAGAACCCTTTGAATCCCAACTCTAATTCAGCGAGTAAATGGGGTCAAATTGAAGAAATATATTCATGGTGACTATACGGTATGTGCATTTTCGAGCTCAATGACTTTACTGAAAACTGCATGCTAACGAAATAGTGTTCGTAGGGAGTGACATTATTTTTTACAGTGGTTTGGTATGATAGGAAACCAGGATCGAAATTGTCCAAACCCTGCCTGTCATCTGTTTCAGTTTATTAATCTGCTACATGGAGTTTATTTATGGCATTTGGAACAACTGTGCACATATTCGATGCAGAGTCTAATAGAGTGTTCTATTATGGAACTCGTTGCTCTTTGTCCAATCTTTGGACTTCACATTCACATTCATTCCCTAACTGAAACACTCGATAACCAACTAAACCACTCTATGCCCCAAAACTTCATTTCCCTACTGAGAAACTTTATTCCCCTACTAAAATACTATATGCCCAACTGATAAACAGCGTGTTAACTGTTGAGTAATTGTTGTGGCTTGTGGGCTACACTCGAAGAGAATGTTCACAACAACTAACTTCGTGTCTCTATTAATTTGTCAGTTCAACACTTTTTATTTGAACAGCCTGCAAATTATTGTTTGGCCTACCCTTTTTTTGTTACCTTGTAGGTCACTTTCCTCTCAACAAATCTTTAAAATTATTAAATATCATAGTAGAGTGACTGCCTGCTGTTAGGATATATCATGCTTGTTAATGGCAGTATAAACTATATCTAATACTAAAAATAACAATTCATTTTTTTTTTCAGAATGCAATTTGTGGCTGTAAAATTGTGTGTTAGACAGTCATTACGACGTACAGCTGTCATTCGACTTTTTCTATCTCATGTATACCATTTTGGCTTAAAATCTTATCTCACACATTTATATAATTCTGGAGTCTACACACACAATGTCTACAAATGCTGGTTGAAAACTTTGTATAGGCGTTAGTATTACACTTGTTAAAAGTAGGTCAGATGCTTTAAATATAGCTGCTGTAGAGGAGTAGATTTGGAGATGTTATCATATTAAGCCGACTCCGTTATAAAGGCTCTTCTGTTACATTAGACACGCGGGGCCAACACTTACCGTCCCAGGCGAATAGTCGCGTCATCTCTCGTCGCAGTCTTTCTTCGCGGATTTTCCTACATATGCTAAGGTCGTATTTAATACCCCCGAATATGTGCCCCCTATTTGACAAACCCGGGTAGGAGAATTTTGCCATAGGGTGAACACCGGGGAAGCCAATCTCCGGCAGGGAGCGAGACTTTCTTTCCACATCTTCTCTTCTTTTAGGTTTTCTGTTCGTAGACGAGTCAAATAAGTCGAAGAAAAAGTTCATTGTCGGCTTTCAAAGTTTCTTGACTACCTTTAGAAATAGGATGTTAAATTACTGCCCAAATAACCGTAAACAACGTAACCCAACATCCTTATCGTGGCATTTCTGGGCTATGTCTGCCCTCAAACAGAAGACATGTTGACCCTAGCGAGCATGCTTTAGCATCTATACTAAACACATGGCATCCATGTACTACTACTATTCGTATCATCCACGCGGAAAGGCCTTGTTGGAGTAAGGGGAACACGGAGCAGGAACTGGCACACTTTATAAACACATTGCAAGTCTAAATCCTAGCAAATGTTCACAATTTCTTCACATTGAAGTCATAACGCGCCTTTAAAGTAGGACTAAGTGAGTATATAGCAAATACTGGGTCGGGAATATCTAGATTCTCGAGTTAAGTCTTATTTCTCTTTATCTAAACTGTGAAGGATTAAGGATGGTCTTGATCTAGTATTCCGGCTTTAACACAGTCCTATAGGAACACGGATGTCTCTCCACGGCTATATTCTCTCGGTAGACGGCGGTCCCCTGTCCTGGCTGTTACCTAATACTGGTCAAACAACACCGCCCTATTGAGAACTGCCCAGACAACAGATAAAGAAAGACGCACAACCTAACTATAGTGTCTTTATCCAGAAATAGGCCTCACTAGTTGAGCTCACTCTCAATGAAAACTTTTCAAGCGACCTGTTGCCGAAAATACCCTTCTGTCATCGTTACTTAAATTAGAGCTTTTGTGTCGTCTGGCTGCCTGGACTAGGTAGTTTGATGGGCTGATAGAGCGACTCGCCTGAGGGGTTGTCGAGTTGACGAGCCGCATGATCACGTATTCAGATCACACCGCTTAAATGAGTACTAGGTATATTGGGCAAATTTTTGTATATTTAGCCTGGCCACAAGTTAATATACATCGTTGACAATACATACACATAGACGGCACTTCACAGTCTATTCAGCCGCTAAGAAGAAACCGAATAACTTATGTAATTGATCAGCCTAACCCCTCGAAGGGGCGTGAGATTCCACTTCATTATTGTCCTCACAATACAGGACATGTATAGCGGCTTTATAACACGAGGCATTAGGTTGGCAACATGAATAAAAATATGCCATCTACACAACAAAAAACACTTAATAACTGCCTGTATTTTTAGTTTACTATATGTAGTGTGCGCTTCCAATTATATATTCGGTACTTTTAATTGTGACGGCGCACTTTGCACTCCGTGTATCTGGGTTCATTCAGTTACTCTTGGAACGCGGGTCGTCAACGTGCTCAAGCATTTCATTATATTGTGATTTGGTTTTTCAGAGAACGGCCCGTTGATTTATAGATGTTCATCAGTAACCCGGCTGTTTCCGAACCACAAACAGCCCGAAATTATATAAGAATACTGTCCGTGGCCCCCAAAGGTGTGTTTATTGTATGGCCCTCTCGCAGTGTTTGTAGGCCCTAATGAAAAAGCCCGATCGCTCTCCAACAAACTTACATTTGTTAACAATCAGTATTCTACCTGCGTAAGAATTTTTTTGTTTATTGCTGACAAGTTCATAAATATTGCTTAGATTATCAATCCACTCATATTGTATTCAGTAAACCAACAAATCATTTTTTGCAACCACCAAGACCCTTCAAGTTTGTCAACACATTCTACCGCTTTACGTCCCGAAACCGATTATAGACTACACATGGAGGTAAGATGACGATGGTTGTAATTAGATCCATGTACCGTCATTATATAGTGTATGCCATACTAACGATAGAGCAATTTCAAAATCTACTTTGTGGATTGTGCTGATTTAATCCAAATGTACAAAAAGTAAATGTTTCAAACGGAAACAAAGTTATAACACCAGACGCTTGACCTAAAGTTTCATTTTGGTTGGTTTGTTTGTGTGATTGGTGTTTAACGTCGCACTCAAGGGTATTTCACTTATATGACGACGAATTGTCCACTTCACATTGTACATAGCCTATATGCTGCGTAAGAGAATCCTCGTTCTCCCCATTCGTGCTGTAGTTATTATTTTTGCTTACAATGAAAAACATTCGACGGCACTGCTACGAATCGTAAACACGATTTCACGGCCTGTGAATTCCGTTCGAGTGCTACTAGGAGTGGAAAATACCACTCGTCGACTCATGCTTATCGAGTGAATTTCGAACAATGGTTACCAATAGTTACCCAACGAGTGGTGATTAGGACTGTCCCGAACGCAGCATTAATACGGTGGAAAACCGAGCGGAAACCTCGTAACAACCACCCCCCGCGATTACAAGAGCCATAACATGCGACTCGCTCATATACCTGATGGTCGACAGGCGGACTGGATCCTGTTAATGGTAAATCGAAGCAGGTTTCATTTGGAACTCCTTACATACAATCAGCGCTTACCGCTTGCATATTAACCTGAACTTTCATAGGAACCAGTTATTGAAGTTCTCCCGCCATCTACAGCGGGTTATCTAATATTAATCAAATGTCCAACTATCGGAGCCAAATTTTCAGCCAACAGGTCGGCGCCATCAGCGTACCCATTGTTTGTTCAGATTGGAAAACTAAAAAAAATCATCAAACCCCTTAGGAATCTATATGGTTTTTTTCTTCTGGCAAACGAGTTAACTTTTGCTGCACGTAACTGAGACACGTACATGTTATCCGTTTTACTCAGTAAATATTTTGTAAAGTTCTATCCGCCTCAGCTGTAAACCTCCATACAACAAATACAAACACATATACAGTTAATAACGAACAACCAATCATCGAGTCATAGGAAAATATAATATATTCTGCTTTATTTTATACCTTATTATTTTCAAGTAATTCTGACACTTTCCCGTGCAGACGAAATGTGTCCTAATGAATTCTTACAGGTGATCGCAAACAAAACCGGCCTTCATCGACCAATTTAAAGGCACCATTCAAGGGAAGTAAGTTTTATATCGATAAGTTTTAACACAGTTACTTCCCCCTGCTAACTTGACCACAGCTTTAGTCTGTTATATGCTGCAGGCCAAAATTTCCACAAAGTCCTTTTGTTTTTTGAAAATCTTTAATATATAAAGAAACATAAACTTTATCAGAAAATCAAGATTTTTTGTACATGCACTTCTTCACCAAAATGCTATTTATTAAGGGAAGAAAAACATTTTAATTTATCCATATCGGTATCGATAGAGTGAGGCCAACACTTCAAAATAGCGGCATACTTACTATCCATTCGAAGACTTGTGTGTATTATAATAGTAGTTTATTAAAGTCGTTTATTAGGGTGAAACCGTAAAATGAAGTATACCCAGGTAATGGATTAGGGTTACGTCACACCGGAAACAAAATTCATTCACATTTTCGAAAGAGCTGACAGTTGATTGGTTAAAATTCGCCTGAGGGTGGTTTTGACAGTTTAGTAAGGCTAGCGACACGGCAATGATGATTGTCGTACAGTATAGTGAAACTGTGAATATCGATTACTCAGATTTACGAAACATTTCAAAGCTGAAGTAAAGATTTTCCTTTTTAGAGAAACGAAGCATACTCAGTGTTAACAAAGGTTTTCCATTCTTTTAACTTAAGTGTTGGACAAGAAATGAGTGGCTATCCCAATGTGTTCTGCCTGACCACTGAATAAAGATATTTTGATGCCTGTTTTATGTGTGATTTAAAAACGATGGAAAAGAGGGAGGAAATCGTAAAAATCATCCCCCCAATGGCCAGTCCTATCTTTAATCGTATGACTTTCTCATAGGCTTACATACCACAACAATACCCCATGATACCTGAGGTCAACTATGGGACTGTCACCTGATAATGGTATATGGGAGGAAGGTCAGTAGTCCGATACACTATCAACTAATGGACCACGGTGGAAAATACCCTTTCTCAAATGATTCTTTGTTTGATTAAGGTTTAACCTCGTAGTACTACTAAGTTTATTTCACGGATTGTCTACTTCACACTGTTCCTTGTCTTATTAGGGTGGGAAACCGTGATGAAACATCCAAAATCAACCCCCCCCCCCCACCCCCACACCCGCGCTTGCTTGATCAGCATCGTGTGACACCTATATACCTGATGGTCGACAGGGGGGCTCGATCCCATTAACGCTACAACGAAGTAGGATTAGTTCGCGCTAAGCCACAGCCGGGGGCCCTTTACTTAAATGAGACATGTTGTGTATTAATATAGAGTTATATTAAGCCGACTATGTTAACGAGGTTACATGTTGTCTATATAAGAGATCAAGAGACATATGAAGTCAGATAAATGTAACTGCTTTTAATTAATACTGTATTGTTATTTTTAGATCATGTTTATATCTACATGTACATACTGGTGTGTATCTTGTTAAGTAAAGCCCTGTTACAAGCCAATAATAACCAGAATGTATAATCAATGTTTGTCACGACAAAAAGACAAATAGCAGCTTTAGATTACATAAAAAATAGCTTGTTGATTAAAATACAACAGACATACTGTGGATGAATGTCCTTAGTAACATATTATGTAAATTGAAATAGATTATATCAACAGGTTGCCATAGTAACATAACATGGCCGATAATTGCTCTCACAGGTAGATTTAATGCAATGGCTAAGCAAACTGAAGAATTCATAAAAATAAAAATAATTTGAACACCGAGTTGATAAATCAGATCTCCGCTAAAGGCTTGTTTTGGAAAAGGGAGGAGGGGGGGGGGGGGGGATCACAAACGTGATAAAACTGTATTTTTACACTTTTAAAACAGTTGTTTTCTTCTAAGAGTAAAAGCCTTGGTGCTTATCATTGTATCGATTCTCCTAAGTTGGTGGACAGCTAACTTTTATGTACTAGTAGGAGTTGAATGACGCTATGTTTGTCTGCACTCTGGAGACTCTAGAATTTGTCAACTTATTTCCAATATGATATTCTTAAGGCATTTGCTTGAACAATAAAATGGCGGTATATTTGAGGGAGGAATTTAGTTAAATACAATCCACTGTTATTTCAAATTATAAGAAGGTACTGTATATATGAATACTGTTAAATTCACAATAGCAGCCATATTGGTGTGTTCCATTTGTTGGAATTCTATCGAATCAATAGCTGTACAGGATGAACCTACAGTTGCACGTTAAAGTGTTCAGAACATGAATGCCCCTGTATATCCCCAGTTTGAATTTAACCCGTGAATTTGTTTTCACAATATGTAGGACAAAATGACTAACGGATAGCGTTTTTAAGTTTGTTTGAAAGTGTAAGTGGAACTTGATGCCGTGTTTAAGGTTATGTCACTAAGGTGAGTGCGTGGTATCCCAAGTGGGCGACGTATAATCGCCCTCGACAACACCGGCACCAGATAGAGACATTACAAGACGATCGCAAGACGCAAACGAAGCCATCACAAACATATATGCATCATGTTGTCTGCGAAAAAAGTTAGCAAAATAATTGAGAGAACATAATTGACATAAAATGATATCACAAATGGTTAAATTAGAAGAATACACAGAGCGAATAATTCCTTGGGATGTTATTAACCATATATATTCACATTTAAGGCAGCTTGTATAGTTTGGGACAGAATATTAAGCCTGTTTACTTTCAGTGTTGACCTTGTCAGCAACATGGCCACGACTCCACTTCTAGCGGAGACTTGGTAATTCTATTATACACTTTTATAAACACACAGTTGATGGCATAAAAATTATTTATGTTTAACAAGAACTATATTTATTATGAAAAACTTTATCTTTGCCACTTGAATCCACATCGAAATGTAGTCCGTAATAAAATGGTTGTGATCATTCTTTATGGATAGTAGTTTTGGAATATTTAATGAAACATATTCACATGCGGATTGAATGAATCGACATAAATACATTATCCATAATAAAGTTGTTGATCAAGTTATCATACAACTTTAATACAGTGTCACGATAGATTTAAATCATTATCGGAACGTTGTCCAAAATGACTGATGACAGATATTCCTGGTGAGGTATATTTAATGAATAATATTGATGTATGCATTGCTTACATCCACACTGCAAATGTGTCCATGACATATTAACACTGTTGTTTACTTTATTGAGGGTAGCAGCTTCGACACATTTAAGGAATTTAGGGACTGCTTGAATCTCCATTGTTTTTTTATTATCTTTGCGTATCTTATAAGCTTCGGTATATTGATTAATAATAACTGTAGACTTCTTGAATCTACATTGAAATATATTGTCCATTATAATATTGTTCCCGAAATCTGTATTTATACTCATTTCAGTATATTTTGTTCACAGCCTTAAGATTACTTAATAAAAACATTGTCCATAATTTTAAAATTCTATATTGATAGCCCTTTCGGTGTTTTTTTGTTTTGTTGTTTTTTTTTAAATTTAGAACGGTATTTTATTGAATCCACATGGGAATGTAATTATATGCTAAAATACTTATTATTGCATTCATAGTGGATATGACCTTCTGAATAATGTTGTAAATGTCAGACATTTCGATGTGGACTGTCTGAATCTCAACAGAAAGCATCTGTATAATGTTGTGAATGTCAGACATTTCGATGTGGACTGTCTGAATCACCACCGAAAGAATCTGTATAATGTTGTGAATGTCAGACGTTTAACTGTGGACTGTCTGAATCACCACAGAAAGCATCTGTATAATGTTGTGAATGTCAGACGTTTGGATGTGGACTGTCTGAATCACCACCGAAAGAATCTGTATAATGTTGTGAATGTCAGACGTTTAGATGTGGACTGTATGAATCCCAACAGAAAGCATCTGTATAATGTAATGAATGTCAGACGTTAAGATGTGGACTGTCTGAATCCCCACAGAAAGCGTCTGTATAATGTTGTGAATGTCAGACGTTTAAATGTGGACTGTCTGAATCCCCACAGAAAGCATCAGTATAATGTTCTGAATGTCAGATGTTTAGATGTTGACAGTCTGAATTCCAACAGAAAGCATGTGTATAATGTTGTAATGTTAAAGATGTGGACTGTCTGGATTCCCATAGAAATGTTTGTCACAATAAATGGTTAATAGCAGTATAGTTTGAAGAAGTCAAACATGGTGTATTACTCTTAGGTTTACGTGTTGTCCGCTTGAATCCACTCCTATAAATTGACCGTACTAAATGATATTTTTTTCATGGAAACCTTGTCTGTCACTGTTATGGAAAGCATTTAAATATGGACTGATAGATTCCATTTGTCCACAAATAGTGACATAATTATATACCTAAATAAAGTCATGTGGAATCTCACAAAAGGAAAAGTACATTTCTTCGGTACAAAAAAATGATAACCAGAAATAAAATGTAACATGTCAGACTTCTATCTATTCAAGCCACTTAAAGAAGCTAGATTAATTGACTTATATGTAAGTATAGCCACATACATTTATACAGTTAATCATATAATATAAAAACGCATTTGTATAGATAACATATCTAGGCTGATATCGCATTTGTTTCGCTATTTATACATTACAATTATGTCCCCGGGCTTAAATATAGATATTTCATATCGTACATAACTTAAACACATCCGTGGATGAATAGAATATATATTCATGAGATATACGGGCTAAGAATTAAAAATAGGCTATATGGATTGATTTTATGTATATAAATTTAGAACGGGTTGACTTCACGAGTGGTGATGGCATGTAGTACGCATTGTATATATATATACACAGCAATGTGATCAACATTAAACGGTATATAACTATAATACTATAAATAAGGTTAGGGACGTTTATATATATATAATAGAATACAATGTATATCAAAGTTCCAAAAAGCATATCATTCATTAATTGTACATAAATGGTCCATACGTATTATGGTAAATAATACTCATGTACCAATAACAATATACGAGCGCCGAGAAACTATTCCAATTTTATGAAGGATTTGCATACACACGTATTATTTTTTCTCAGTGACGAGGGAATACGACAATAACAAAGTTAATATACTACCAAATTCTATAAGTAAATTATTTTTTGATGAACCCTAAAAAACTTAAATAAAACTTATTATACGGTATACTTACAAACAGCCATAATGGTCAGGTAGAGATATTTACCGAGCCACTATTGCCCGCACTGGCTTCACCAAAGCCCGGAATAATTACAAAGAATCTCCAAGACCTGAGTCTAAATCCACGGCCTACCTACGTACATACGAACAATAGAAACTGTAATCTAGAGATTAAATGTAATAATGTAAACCAGATATTTGTCCTGTTTTGCTTGAACGACCCCCTTATAGCATGTGCTCCATGACTAACAATACGATCGACAGCTATTGAACTCGTGCCTGTACGAATTTCATATCTCGAATAATCAGAGTTATAAGCGGTTTATACTTAGATCTGTTAATACAGCTATCAGCAGTTAGGACTGTCGCATACGTCCAGAGTTATAGACCTTCATACAACTCAACAAGAACAACTCTGTGTTCCTTTTCAAAAGCGTGAACCCACAGAGCAAGACAAACTCAGCGTCAGTGAAGCATGGTTTAATACTGTTTAATACTAAAGGTAAAAAATAATGGATTAAATAAAAATCAAATAAAAATAATCAAAAATATAAGTTTTTCGCTTTCGAGTACATGCTGCTTGGCTTTTAGTTGTGTGTTTGTGTGTGTTATATTGTTAAAATAACGACTCAAAAAACGACTCAGTAATGATAGTGAAATTTGTATTATAATATAAACACAAACAGGTAGAAATGATTATAGGCTTACATATATACCTGTGGACTGATTGGCCTTAACCAAGGCAAGTTCCAGTGAGTATAGATCAATGGCTACAAGCCAGAACTTATAAACCATCTCAGTTATCAGGACGAGTTTTAAATTTATCTACATTGGATTACTCATACAATTAGTCAAGAAATAGGAAATCCATTTACTACCCTATTCATTTAACAATCAATTTATTATGCAGACAGTCTATGCATTCCGATAAAATAGGTTACGACTAAAATGTGCATTTTGTTCAATAGACAATGGCAAATTATTATCAGATCAGGTTAACAATTGATTTAATGACGTAATTAATGGTCCCTTCACCATATAAAGAAGCAGCAAGAAATTTGATTGCAAGGCAAGGGTAAGACTTGAACGTTAGAAACAAGTTCACGGGGCTATACTGCATTAGAGAATCAAGAAAACTCCTTGAACGAGACTGAGGTTCCGAAGTATTTGTAATTACGACAACTAATAAACGAACCAATATTATAGCAACACAACAGCAACAACTATAAATGAACCAATGTAAAACAAATACCAACTTCCAAAATCTAGGATTCAGAATAATGACATATACTTAACAAAGTTTCTGTTTGATTAAAAACATCGCAATCTTAACCCCCCCCCCCCCCCCCCGATATAGTGTATAGTTGACATTGAAAAGCTGGAATTGAATACTTGATGGTTACAAAATGCAAATGTTCATGAAAAACGATATAATAATAAACAAGAAGTTACATTTTTATTTATTTTTTTTAAATATTTTTTTTAAGCATGTTCATTTTGTGATCTCAATACGTCCGGTTACTTGTTAGATTGGTTACCGGTTACTTGTTGGATTGGTTACCGGTTACTTTTTGGATAGGTTACCGGTTACTTGTTGGATTGGTTACCGGTTACTTGTTGGATTGGTTACCGGTTACTTGTTGGATTGGTTACCGGTTACTTGTTGGATTGGTTACTGGTTACTTCTTGAATTGGTTACCGGTTACTTGTTGGATTGGTTACTTACTTTCTGGGAAGCGTTTTTTTTTAATTTTTCAGAAGCTCCATGCATTGACGGAAAGAACAGCTTTTAAAATCGTTTGACTTTCTTGCCTTAGTCGTAATTATCATAATAACACGTTTTGTTTAATATTTTTGACGATAACGATATTTGTACATATTGACGCCAACACAATAAAATGGAAACTGTAAGCTTTTAATTGACGGTAAGTGCCAATCCGCTTTATTCATGGGTATTACATTCTTACGATACAACTTTTATTGCAAATATACTGGAAATCGTCAGTTGTTCCTAACGTCTGTTTTATGAAGTGTGATCTCAAATAAATATTTATATTTTAAATCCTTGTATTAAGGTTTATTAGCACATTTAATGACTGCAAAGTAGAAAGCCTCTGTGTGACTTCTGAATGCTTGGGTTAACAGGTATGTCTATCAGTCATACGTGCACATCGTGTAATAGGAACGAAGCTATTTTCAGGTAAGATGTTTTACGGTAGGCTATATCTTACCATCGGTAAAATGTTTGAACAAATTTTTCGCCTGTTAACAATTAAGCAAAGCAAAGCGGAGTTCCGGGGTTTGGTAAATTAGACAGATGCTCCGCCTGCAGCAAACCGTTTCGACGCAAGCGAAAGCTAACTAAGAATACTCCGACCCATCACCCAACTTTCAAACATTCGTAAACATGAAAGGCAGGCATGACATTTTCGTCTTCTATATTTCTCCAATCACATCAATAAATGGAATTTATTAAAAGCTAAAAATGCATTTTTTTAATTAGTTTTTGGTAAGCTGAAGTGTAGAACTGATATCTATCTACCAACTTTTTCAGCCTTAAACAAATTATCGTTTATACTAGTAACCCAGAATCTACAGGAAAAGATTGGTACCTCTGTTCGAATCATTAGCAACTGTTATAACATTTTCGGAACATAAATAGTTTCTTGCAGGCTTTGTACAAGACTGTAAAGGCACGCATCAGCCCGTGTTTTTATTGGTTTATCAGCGACGTGAGCCTCGGGATGAATTTGTGGACTGTTACACTTTCCATTATAAATGTTATGTTAGGCAGGTTGCTCCAATCGACTGCGTAAAGCAAATAGTGTGATGACGTAACACGTGCTCTTCTTATCTGATTTAATGTTTTATATGATGCATCTGGTAAGTAAAACAAAAAATAGAGAAACGAGGAAACCTTCCATGCCATCCTTTAAGTCGATGAAATGTAGGGGAAAAAGCGCTCAAAATAAAGCAACTATGTCAGACATATCGTCCACAGATGCTTCGATTCGCACAGAACAGGAATCTAGCTTGTTCTATTTTTAGATCTCACCGAACATAACCTGTTTTAAAAACATAGAATTAGAGGATATCATGTGGATTGGGGTATCAAGACTTTCACAGACGATATCATTGTTCAATTTCCAGGCAAATCTGGCACCAAACGAGTTTTTAAATTGTTACTCGTGTAGTTAGATGGTTGCCATTGGATAGCCTTAATAATATATCTTCCAGCTTAGGGTGGGGTGAAAGGTCACCTTGGTCACTCAATAAAGTATTGCATATATAATTCAGTTTGATGATGACTTATCAATTAAAAGGCATACTTTTAAGTCACACATGAAATAAGAGTGAACTCTATGAAAACAGAATAAAAGACATAATCATCCTGGCCAATACCTGCGACATAGTTTATTGCACCTGCTTTAGTGATTGCCAAGTTTGAGAATGAATGCTGACCATTGGTTCTTGTTTTTTCGCTTGTTTGATTGGGGTTTAACGCCGTACTCATTGAATGATACAAGTTACCTGATGGCATAAACTAACATTAACGTTAATATAGGCAGTAAATAATTCTTCTACAACATATATCCACGAGTCGAATCTAAATTTATGCAACACACATTTCAACACATATTGAGCCAGGCATTTTTCGTAAATTTCTGGAAGTATCAAAGATAAAACAAAGATTTCTATTAACAAAAATGCCCCCTTGAAAGTCCTTCAAGTCCCAGACCACACCTCTCACAGCAAGATTGCCTACCCCAGCAAGTCAAGGGTTGATGGAACTGCTATCTGCTAATTTTTTTTACATGAAACAAGCCGTCTTAGACGACCTGTTCTACAATATTTAATGGTTGCCTAACCAAATTCTCCACATGTATATACAATAAAGTGGTCGTCAGCTGTTTCACGATGTGTTTACATTTGCTTGAAGAAAAAATAATAATTAAGGTGTAAGAAAGACATGAAACAACTTTAATGAGTCAGAAGAATGCATAGCTAAACTGTTGGGAAAAAACTTTGTCCTTCCTAAAAAATAGTCCCAAACCCCTTCAGATTGGTGGTACTGCCCCCCCCCCC
>JARFOD010095954.1:0-17124 GCA_031763545.1 Mopalia muscosa | reverse complement strand
AGTGGGTGCATTATCTGGTACAATTCGCAAGAACTGTTTTGTGCATGGGGTGAAAGTTCCATACTGTTTAAGTTAACCAAACCCAAGGGGACAGGTATTATATGGGCATAATAAACTATTGAGACAGTAGTTGATAAGTGTTAAACGCCCACCGTGAACGGCATACAGCGGTTTTGAACTTATTGTGATAAGTACAACTCAGTTTTTGATGTTGACATGCCATTGGTGTCATTCAAAAGCTACAGCTGAATACCTGTGTAGTTTCATGACGAAAGTCGCCAAGCGGCGGAAATTACCACTCAAGGTTTGTTTATGACTGGACTATAATAAGCAAGGGATTCAGCGGTGTTTAATGATACAAATATTTACCCGTCCGACATCGTTAAAGAAAGTATTTAAATACCTTGTTCAGATACACCAAACTGCACACAATGGCAAAATAGGATTGCACAGAAGAGTACGGTAGAGATTTAACTAGCCCGTACCAGTGCTGCAAGGGGAATGAAATATGAGAGTCACACACCAAAAAACGCATTGAACACCGGTTGTTTCCTACATCGTCGTTTACAAAAAAAAAACCACTGATGAGAAAGCGCCCAATAAGTGGATATAGCCCCTTAGTGTTAATTGGTAAAATAAACAACTGATCTATAAATTACTATTTAATATAGGATAGATAAATTATACATGTAATAGTATAAGTAATTATATACATACCTGTAAAAAGAATTAGTAAACGAATGAAAAATATCAACTGTTTAGTGTTTTACCCCTTTCATCTCTAACAATAAACAATTTATGAATATATTTAAACCTACTCACTTACATTCTAATAAAAAATGCTCACCCATGGAATTGAAATAGACAGAAGAAAATGGGTGGTGTGGTATCTACTTTGATATTCTCAAAGGGTTTATTTATATATATATGATTAACAAACCACCTCTTCTATAGGTCGGTGCATCAACATACTCTGATATTATATCAAAGGGCAATCAATCATTTGTCGCTAAAAGTTCCATCCATCCATGAGGTATTGTTTAAAAGCATACTTCATGATTAGACATTGTGGATAGGCCACATATAATTACCTTATATCTGGATCCGGCTTCGTTTTTTTTGCGCAGGTTATAAACTTTTCCCAATTTCTCCTTGGACATTTGATTGCGGTACACCGCGTATCTTTACGCAGTCTTCTGCAAGCAATTTGAAGACATCGCTTTAGTAGATAATTGAAATACACACAAAGTTTGGTGAGAAAGACAAACTTATTGATAGTTTGTTTTGAGTTTTGTTGGTAGTCTTGAAATACTTCTGAGGTTGCGTAATAAACTGCTCCAATGAGACATTTCAGTAGCAAGGAAATTAAGAGATACACAAGAAGACTAAGTCCTCCATATCTCCTGACATAGATGTGAACACCCAGTTATCAGATCTTTACAGAATTTAGTATAAAAACAGCTGATTCAGAAGACCCATTTGATATGAAATGCCTCGACAGTTGTCATCTACCTGTGTCAAATTGGAAATCTCCAGCAACACTCTCTGGCTCAGTGCATGCAGTATTGTAAGAGATTTTGTATTTTAGTTACTTTAAGTATGCTTTGATCTGATGACGGTAATGTTTATTTACTGAGCTTCAATGTAGTAGTCGCCCTCTGGATAGGGGCATTTTGTTTGGAATGTAGCAAGACTGCTTAACTTAGTACTGGGGGGAAATTAACTTTCCAACTTTATCACAGCACTTCACATTTTATGGTTGTGGTAGTGTCAATTATTGTTGGAATACATCGCTGAAATACCTTCAAGCATGGCATAAAACACCAATCAATCAATTCATTTTACTGCAGTTTTATAACTGTTCATTTGTAATGGAGTGCAGTCCACCCAATGCAATTATGCTGATTTTATTGTTCAACAAAATCATTCTAGTAGCAACATGTTTATGAAAACCTCCAACCTAAGGAAAATGCAAATTGTGGCAGGCTGAGCTCTCGTTTTGAAATCTTATTTCTTCATAATTACCATCAATCAAGGGACAATTCATTTGCTTTCTGTGTTTGTTTACATCATGCCATAGTCTTACTGTCATCCAAGACTACATCGGCATATTCTAGGGAAGGTCTAGACAAACTTTTATTCATTACTTCTAAGCTTTTACGATTTAAACGAATTCCATTGCCCGAAAAAGACATATTTTATGATGGCTACTTGTAATCAATTGGTCTATGCGGGTTTTCCCGTTTCTGTATCCTGAATATCAACAACATTTTCACTTATATCATAGTAAAGGTCATCATTCCTATAAGTTTTTATGAAACGTATTCTTTAAAATTAAAAGGGCAAAGGACAGAGCAAGTTGAACTTAAAGATAAGTAAATTGTTTTGAGTGTGAACAACGATGATTGTCAATTTACAAACAAATTAACTGAATGATCTAGAATCTATCGTACTGACAAAACACATCTGATTGAGTTGGCCCGCAGACTGTAAAGTGTATAAGGCTTGACGCTTTGGGGGTCTTCACCCTCATGGCCGCCTGTGGGTGTTGTTGTTCCATGATCTGAAATCATGATAAGGACAACAATCAATTACAGTATTTTCGAAATTTTGTAGATAAAACGTTCTTAGTTTGAACAGATTATAGTTCAAGAATAAGGCACCGACTCGCCAGCAGTAAATTCCAGCCACAAACCACTCAGCCACCCGGCCCTCTACGAAATAGAAGGCTAGTCAGCTGGAGTCTAGATAGCGGACATTCACTACCCCTCTGATAAGGAGAGTGACACAGCTCCCAAATCTGTAAGCAATAAATGATTTTTGTGTCTTTTAAAAAGTGAAGTTTAACAGTATTTTCGTTATTTTGGGGATAACGCTTTCTTAGTTTGAACAGGTTCTAGTTGAGAAAATTTTCAGGTTGAACAAATCAATTACTATTACATATCTACTAGTGTGATATGACAGTATAAAGGGGAGATGGAAGGGTTTTAAGCACTTAACAAATATGCATATAATCCCAGTAAAACAACTCCCCGCTTATGTACTCTTCTACTCAGTAAATAAATAAATAAGTTCACCTTATACACCTTACACACTTAATCAAAATTGACGGGTCAGTTCTAATATACTAATTTACCAAAATTCTTCGCTACCAGATGGAAGCAATGTCTGAAGGCCTCATCTACAAACATATAGTAGACTCGTTGTCACTACAATTTTACTTCCAAAAATCGGTTTTGAATAAATTCCACAAGGGCTTGACAACATATCGTATATCTGCGCACGGTCTTGCGTTGCAGCATGGAAGATACGGCAACGTCCCTCGCTCTGAAAGAGCGTGGAAGATGAATACCATTTTATCCTAATTTGCCCAGCATATCAAGAAATATTATTACAAAAAAACATCTGTTTTAAATTAGTGCAACTACTTTCCACTAAAAATGTGAATGTACTTAGTAACCTTGGGATATATTCAGAAAAAGCCACCAGGCAACGACTATAATGTATTGACCACTCTCCGCTACATTTACTATTATGCCATGTACCAATAAGCTGTGGGCTTTCGGTGAATAAACTAAACTAAACCTTTATAACAGACGGACAGCAAATGCGATGAAACATTAAAAGGGTCCTGGAATGAAAACACGATTTTGAGAGAGTCGTGTTACGGATGTGTGTTACTGTTTGATCTAATGTAATACAAATGCAGTAAGTTACTGCCCGCTTTTGTATTACTTGCTCAAATGTCTCCGATTTTCTAGAAGGGCAAATACAGTTTTGCTTGTTTGTCAAAATCTTATTATTTGTAAATCAAAATGA
Source organism: Mopalia muscosa (assembly GCA_031763545.1). Classification (NCBI taxonomy): domain Eukaryota; kingdom Metazoa; phylum Mollusca; class Polyplacophora; order Chitonida; family Mopaliidae; genus Mopalia; species Mopalia muscosa. The sequence goes on along the minus strand of JARFOD010095954.1, from coordinate 13,305 downwards.
ATTAATAAGTGAATTGGATAACGAGCCAGTGGCTTAAAAAGCTGTCAATCTATAACGTTTTTATGATTTCTAACAAGTGAAAGTGTGCACAATATTTTCGTTATTTTGGGATAACACTTTCTTAGTTTGAACAGATTTTAGTTCAGAAAATGTTTCAGTTTGAAACCCGTCAGGGAATCGAACCCACGACCCAAGGATTAGGCACCGAGTCACCAGCAGTAAATGCCACCCACCAAGGCTAATCCGCCAGTAGAAGACCAGCTAAAGACATTTAACATTTTTCGTGGTTTAAGTGTCCTGCTGACACGTGTGTTGTCATTTAATGAAACAGCTATACGGCTTTGGGTTAAAATAGGGTCACATGTATTTGGAACTGTGTTCTTTTTTTTTATTAACGTAGATGTTTTAGCTAACTTTAATACATTATACCTCTTCATTTTGTTACAAACTCGTTCATACTTTTGTTTTAAAAGCATACTACATTTGGACGGGCATATTTCGATTCTGAAACATACGAAACACGTTTTTGCCCTGAAAGCAAAAGTTGCTATTTTAACGTGTCAAATTAACAGCCATGTTCGTTTTGATTGGCCAATACAACTTAAGCGAACGATATGTAGCGTACCATATAGGCTTGTGTTGGATAACATTTAAAATGCCTACCATCAGCCAAATTACTGACGGTATGATATGTTTAGTGTTCTTTTATAATCCGATTATTTTGTTACAGTCGCGGGTGTCGAATCAACCATATTTTATTATTATGGGGAAAATATTTATCAGCTAACCACGCCTACCCATTAAACAAGCAATATGGTATTTATCCGCTGTGAACCAATCATATGTTGAGGAAGAACTTTAAATCGTTACTCTAACTGTGATTGACAGTCTACAAAATGTATGCAATCGATAGATTTGCGTCAAAAAGGCGAGATACGAGTCATAAAATGCTGAAATTACTAGCTGTCAGTTACTGGGAGAACTGTTTATAGAGTGTCCATTTAGTGAGATGTTAGTTCTTTTATGAATTGTCCTACGATATGATTATGATAATACACAGTATCTAAAGGGAGTAAACCAAAAACTGATTCAGTTGCATTAAGTATAGCAGGACGTTTTCTCGTAATATTTGTGTACAGGGAAATACAGGTGTGAAGAGCCATATCATATATATTCCAGACTCTATAGCTTTTCGTCCATAGATGGATCGGTTATTATAAAGAAGATATTTTATAAAGTCAAGTGATCATGTTTAACAACCGACATCTGCTTTTGGTCCTCGCAGTGTTCAGCCATGTTAACGAAACCAGACATCTAGGAGCAGAAAACAGCACTAACGGGACAGATCCTGAAACGAACGGCACCCTGATAGAACCAATCTTCGTGTTGAAAAATGTAACCTCTCAAATCAACCATAACTACGAAACAGAAATCATTTCCAGTGAGAGTTATAACAATTTATTTAATCTGTCCACTGCCACAGAAAGAGGAAATAATTCGATTGAACGCCAGTATGTTCACAAAAAATATAAAGATACTGACTTCTACTATCAACGAAACTTGTCACACACAAACCGGTATTTAGCTCGGGATGCCACTTTGTTGGTCTGCGGCTCCAGAGGATTATGCAATGGTCCTAAAAAGGACATAGAATCTAGTAACCCTTTCGAATGTCAGCCGTGCCAGTGTGACCAATCGTGTGACTTTTACGGGGACTGTTGCCCTGATCTATTATTTGAGGATTCGCCCGATATGACATCAGTGTCTAATCGCTATTTGATCTGTGCAGAGGGCAGATGGACTGTCTGGGATGAATCCTTTAATATATTTATGATAGGAAAGTGTCCTCTCGATTTCGATGTAGGCACAGCAGCCAAATGTGAGTTTCCTGACTCTACCATTCAGGCAGAAGCTACTCCTGTGAGTATCGTTAAATCAAGTGTGACTTACAGAAACAGGTTCTGTGCCAAATGTCATGGTGTGGTCGATTATAAGATTTGGAGACACGAAGTCACCTGTTCACTGTTGCCTTCTGTACAGACTGCCACCTCAAAAGCAGATTCATGGCGGATTGTTGTTCAGGACACAGCCTGTAGTATTGTAACCAAACCACCTGACTTGGTTTCTATCAGAGATTGTTACCCTGTGGATTACAAGACTTGTAATGCGTCAGGGAAGGTATCGATGGCACCAGATCCTGTTGTAGAATTACTTTGTCAAATGTACAGTTACCCTGTTCACTTTTATGGGGTCAAGCCTTCCTACGAATCCTATAGAAATATATTTTGTTCCATATGTGATGGTAACGTTATAGGAGGCTTCGTGTCGAAATTTCGTACATATTATCAACCACAAGTTCCTTATCCTCTTACCATCTTGCTGGATTTTAACCCATCGCCTGAGATAATTGTTGAAGATCTAAGTTGTGAAATAGGTCAGGCTATTGACCCATTTACGGTAAGAACCTATTTTCTCATGTTTTTAATTTGCATCATGGTGTGATTTTTTAAGCGATCGAGCTGCACATTTTTAGTACTGAATAAGTTTGACTGTCCACAGTCGTGTGAGTTGAGTTGAACAGCTGCTGTTTTTCGTCGATGTTATAAATAAAAAGAGAGAAATGATAATCTATAATTGGGTGTAGGTTTTTCCTGAGGTGCGTGGTCATCTTTTGATCATCGTTGTTATACTTGTCGGTCCTATCCCAAGCAGTGTGAAGGATGGATAGCGCGGCTTCATGACACAGCGAATAGTTTAACCCAGGGACCAAGTTGACGTAGGCGGCAGCTGGCGAGAGTGACGTCATGGTGACACCAATCCGCCTACACTAGGGCTTCACTGTCGGGCTGTTGTACCCGGCGTAGTCAACATCAGCCGATAGCTAGAGTGACGTTATGGTGGCACCAGTCCGTCCCCACTAGGGCTTGGCTGTCGGCCTGATGTCTCCATGACGTCTTTCCAGATCACCCAGAGCTGGTTTGGTGTCAACAAGTGACGTCACTTAAGTTCTCGGCTGCTTCAGTCATTATACATACGGTTAAAGCCAGTACATTGATTTTGAATTGGCCAAATGAGACCTTCAAGGCTGTGTAGTAAGCCTTTCATGGTGATTTTTAATATTATATATCTATAAAGAGTATTCTGTTCTTTTTTATTATATACTCAGTCAAAAAAGAAACTTCACACTCATAAATTTCAAAATATTTTCTTAAAACTTAATACAAGAGATATTATTACTATTATTAGAGGTAAATGCGTTGTCAAAAACATCATGACACACAGCAGCTCCGACATGCACAAGCATGCAGTTCTTGCGAGCATATATCAAGGATAAAACATGTTTCCTTGTATTCCTAGTCACATGACATTATGAGACGTGTGCAATTGAGCCCACAGTAGAATGACGTCTCGGGACGGAGGCAGTGTAAAGTCGTTATGATGCCTACAGGTGGAGTACCGCGGGGAAAAAAGTGAGTCAAACCAAAGCGAAAAGTCAGAAAATCCGTTTAGTCGCGATTTAAAGCACCAAGAAAAGACCCGTACAGCCCAAAGCGTGTCAACGCGTGTTTATCGCGTATTCCAACGTCGTTAAACGAAAAATAAAACAACGAGAAGGAAACGCTCATGAAGAAGCTGCGGAACCACGCCTATAAAATGGAGGTAAGTTGGTGGGTTAAACTTCCTTCCGGACCTGACTGCTGACCTGTCTGCTGCTTGTCTACCTGCTCTCTCGCTGCCCTCCTATCTGACTGACTGCCTGCCTGCATTCTTGCTGACTGCCTGCCTGCCTAACTACCTACCAGCCTACACACTTGGCCTTACCGTCTACCTACCAACCACCTAGCTACCCAGTACTGACCATAACAAAACGACCGTGACGTTATCCACGCCTACCCGGACCATACTATTCCACCCACACTAGGGGGTTGGAACAAGTTAAAGCTGGTGATGGTAGACCTCAACATGGCCCGCATCACGCCGTACCAGTGGGATGTCGATGAATTGTCCACATCATCCAAAGAGATCCAACGAGACGCTGAGTTATGTAACGGTATTCACGCCTCACAAACCGTGCACTAAAATATTTACGTGCATTTGAAACATTGGATTGTGTACAAACGAGAGACATCGGAACCAACTCCGATGCGACTGTTACATCACCCAATGCGCCACCATCTTCAGGGCATCTGGATGCCGTGTTTTGAACTTCCTCGCCCCTGTGTTAGCATCACTGCAGAAAAAGTACTGGTTGTGTGGTGGTATCACTGAGGCTACCCAACATACGTGTCTCACCCTGGCAACCCCAGAGTTTTTCCCCATCCCACCTGAAGTCCTAGACCGTGTAAATGTCACTCGTATGTGTCGTATATTTCAACGACGCAACGACGCGTCCGAGATCGAAATGTGACGTCACGTGCCAATTTCTTAACCGCTTTGCGGTCAAGCCGGACGATGCTCGCTTCGAGAAAGTGTTTACGGACTTAGAGAAGGGAGATACCACCTTAGTCGATCTGATCGATGTTACACCCCAGCCGGATCTCAACCCGATCACACCTATCACAAGGAGATTGATCAGTTCAGTCAAGTCTTGTAAATTATTAAAAACGTAGCTCATCCCTCTGACCAACCTTTGTTTCGCCTTCACGTTGTTTCATTGTGATGCAACGTTCAGTACTAATAAAAAATGTTCCTGTTAACATTTTATCTGTTCTTCCGTTTGGTCGTCCCTGTTAACCACAAGACCTACAACTCTACTTATCGCACGATTCATATGTGTACACAGAAGAAAAGGCAACTACGAAAAACCAGGGCATCCCGAAAGGCAATAACCCCGTCACCATGGGCAACGACCCAGTCTCCATCGTAATCGGCCATGTGCACGACGATTGATAAGCCGTTGCGAAGTTTGTATTACGATCCCAACAGCCCGGCGGCCTACAGCGGTGTGAACGGCTTATGCTATTTAAGCTTTTTTCTCACTTGACAGCTCCAAAAACGCGTGAGTCGTCCCGATTCGGACCAAAACGGGTGTTCAGCTGATCAATACCTTTAAGAATATCGGTGTCACTGGCGCCAAGCCTCGGTGGTCGAGCGGTTTAATCTAAAGTATTTTGCAGCTTTGAATACGCAAGGCTACATCGATGTCGTACAGGCCTTGGTGGAAAGCTACAGCAAAGTTTATCACCGCAGTATTGGACGAGCACCGACTCAAGTCCCGCACTGCACCCCTGAAGCGACATCGATTTCAAGTGGGGGATCAAGTCCGTATCAGTAAAATAAAAGACGTGTTTTGAAAATCCCCATTTACCGAATGGGAGTACAGAAATCTTTCACATTAAACAACAGCATCCTCGACTGCCTACTGGTCATATACGTTCGAAGACTTGAACAGGGAGATGTTGGCTGCTACGTTATACAGGCTAAATTACAACACGTCATGACCACGCCCGAGGATTATTATGATCACCATCAGGTGGAAACGATACTGAAGACAGAAAAAGGCCGCAGTAAGACCTTCCTTTGAGTCAAGCAACCGCTCTGAGACCTATTTAAAACCCACTGCCCCTGCACGAAGGCTTGTCGCTGGACAACGCTGGACAGAGAAACCTCTATGACACGAAGCCCTGGGTGGACTTTCACGAAGTCTTGTCCGATCGAAAGTTGTTTAACCCCAGATTCAAGACGGTGGTTGTGGTCGATGGTGTCATGGACGAGGCCGATGAGAGTGTGATAGCGCTCTTCACCAAGGGAAGTCATCTTCGGAAAGTGAGTGTCGTTTGCTTGGTTCAAAACTTGTGGGGAAAGACCACACATGATCAGCTTAAAGGCGCAGTATTTAGTGCCGTTTAAAAATCCCAAGGATGCCTCATAGATCAACCATATCGCCAAACAGATGTACGCGGGCACACGACCTGACTGCTGACCTGTCTGCTGCTTGCTTACCTGCTCTCTCGCTGCTCTCCTATCTGCCTGACTGCCTGTCTGCGTTTTGAGGACACGACTTGAAGCAAACCACGCCAGATAATGTTTGTTTACGCACAAACGTCGTCCCCGGTGACATCCAGGTCGTGAACATGCAGAAGGTATAAAACCCGACCACGAACCCCCACACAGCTCTGTCTTCAACACTCCACCTGGTGGATGGATGAATGGACAATATGTCTGCTCGCGTGAAGACACATTTACCGAGGCTACTTGTCTTGGCCTCAGCTCTACCTGACGTTGTCCGTTCCCTTATCCGATTAAGTGATAACCGTGTATTGACATGTCTGTGTCGTTGTGCTAAAAACACGTTACAACTTACCTCTCACACCACGTCAGAAAGACTAATTCCAACCTTACAAAACATAGCTTCGACTGTTTGCGAACAAGGCCGTCAGTCTTAAAAGAAACGCGTCGTGGTTCAATGTGGTTGTGTTTTTTTGCCAGTGGGGACTCGTGAGTTCGCTGTTGACCGGGAAACTTTAACACGACCCACCATCCAAACGCAGGAGGATGACGTTTGCGAAAAAGATGGCTTTGGTAGAAATTTGATTCTTGGAGGCGTTGCAACGCGCTGCGACCACCAAGACACATGACGCACCCCACCCAATGAAGTACCCTGTGAACCAACACGTCCATGCATTACGCACACTCGATCAAGGCATGGAAGCGATAATACTACGATGGAACCTGTCGACACAGAGACAATTAAGCAGCACCATCACACATTACAGCTTTTTTGACCTTTCACCAGCGACTCCTTGGCACGGCCCTAGAGACACCCTCACCGCATCACTCTCATCACTCTCATCAACACCCACACCCCTTTAACACGTCCCAACCATCCACCGTCTGGAGACAACCTTAATAACCTATGTAATACTACTTCCGAACAACTCAATAAACTAAATGATTGGTTACTGAGTTATAGACTCACTCTTAATATGATTAAAACTAAATTCATGATAATTAAACCCCAAACTAAAATTAAAAACAAAACTAACAGACAAATTACATTGCATATTTCGGATTCCAGACTTGAACATGTCTCGTCTTATAAGTTTCTCGGCATCTATTTAAATGAAAAATTAAACTGGACAACTCATGTTAATGAAATCTGCAAAAAAATATCCAGAAACATTGGTCTCATTTCCCATATAAGAGACATTATAAATATGAAGACACTACGAATTTTGTATAATTCTCTTGTTCTTCCATACTTAAATTATTGTAATATTATATGGGGTAATACTTATAGAACACATCTACTTCCTTTGATTTATTTACAGAAGCGAGCAATACGAACTGTTACTTTTTCAAATCGTCTTGCTCATACAGCCCCTCTTTTCGTGAAACATGATATTCTTCCTTTTGAGCGTCTAAATGATTTTCAGGTCTTATTGTTTGTGCATAAAGTATTACATCATCCGTATACCGTTCCTTTGCTTTTTAGATCAATATTTCAAAAATCTCACCAAATACATGCTCACAAAACCAGACATTCTGTACATAACTTATACAGACCTTTTTATAGAACTAATATAACATACTATTCTCTAGGCATAAAAGGCCCACGTGTCTGGAATAATCTACCAAACAATTTGAAATGCTGCATGTCAATGTCTCTTTTTAAAAGTAAAATGAAATCTTATATACTGGGAATATAGCCTACAAATTTAATAAAAATATATAGATCTATATGCATGTGTATGCATGTATATATGTACGTGTGTGTATATATATATGTATGTATAGGTTTATCTAAATATATTTACATATAGGTGTATGTATATATATATATGTATGTATGTATGTGTATGCATGTATATGTATATATTTTCTGTAATAACAGTGTGGTTGACGTTATTTTTGCAATGCACGTGGACATATCACGTGGACATATTACGTGGACATATTAAGGACACATTCAAAAATGTATTAAATGAACTTATTTAAGAAATTTATAATTTTCACCACTATTATGCTCTGTTTAAAAAATTACTTACATGGGATAGAACAAGCCCCATGGGGTTTTATTTCCGCCAGATTCCTTATATAATCTGTCTCTAAATGATATTCTTCTTGTTTATCTGGTGAAATAAAAGAAATCAAATCAAGAAATCAAATGGTCATTCAATTTTTCAGTTTAGTTTAAACCATTGTCGAGAAAGACAAAAATAAAATAAATTGAATATTGTATCATCATGGTCCAAAGCGTATCTTTTATTGAATCATAACTTCACTCTACTTTGTCAAACCTGGGATCCAGTATAGAGGGATATGCTACTTCCGCGCTTTCTCGCAAAATGTCTCTCTCGCGGAGATTTCGCGAAGCTTCACATGTGACGTCAATAGCCTTGGATTGTATACGGTTAGCAAGAATTTGTTTTGTCAACTCCTGTCCCATTTCTATCACGTAACAGACTACACAACTAATAGTGAAACTAAGAAAGGTAAGTAGCATATTCAATCACGAAATACGAATGAAGGTTCGCTCAAAATGGGTTGTAAAACTGAATTTAAGCATGAGAAATAGCCTACTGCTGTGTTCAGAATAACAGCAATACATTCAAGATGGCGGCTCCGTAGTTTGCTGTGTGTTGGGAAAGTAACCGGTTTTGAGAACATAAAGACTATGAACCCATACAGCAATCTTGTTAATGGAAACGGTTTTCTTTCGAATGAATATTATTTTAACTAGTCGTTATAAGGTTTCCTATAAAAGAAGCCTTAAAAGTAAGCGATTTTATGCATAACTTGTTCTGAGCCAGTTGTTGTTGATAATAAACTGAAGCAAATGTGGGACATTTTGGGTCGCTAAAGGATTATAACTTGTAGGGAATTTTTCATTTCTTTTTTTGTGGAACTTATCATATATGTCCATAACTCTCATTTCACTGAATTTTGTGCACAAAAAGTTAAAATTTATTTATGTTAGCAGCTCTTAAAGTTCGAGACATCTATAGGCTGATATAGGCGCTTGACCATCTTATTCTGCAAACTGGGCTTCTAATAGCTGACCACCTTTTTCAATGTGCAGCTGGCATAGGTCTACATCGTCTATATTCTAGATTTATTTTTATTAAGTTGGTGAAAACAATTTTTTTTGTCAGAGGATAAGGCTGACCTAAATGAAGTCTAATATAATAAGTTAATAACAAAACTTGGGCTTTTGAATAAATTTGTGTAGAATTCCTTAATTTTTACTACTATTCTGTGAATAGTATTTCTCCTGCAAATTTAAAACTCATCAAATGCCTGTAAGCTTTTTCTGTTTTCTGTGGCATATTTATATTTAAAAAAAATACCTTTAAATGGCTCTGTTATTTAAAAGATTTGCAACTTTTTATGAATTATAACAATAGCAGAAAATAATTTAAAAAAATGTTTTAATCAATTTGTTTTGCACATTTTACTACTATGATACATATCCCAGATCACACTTTACTTACTGACATTAATGAATTTAAAATTGTTTAATTTAATTTATATTCATTGTTAACATTTGTTTATAATGTATCATTATCTTTACAGAAAAATGCCTTGTAAGCCTCATGGCAGAGGAAAGCTGTCAATCGGACCATGAGTGAAGAAAGGGAGAAAGAAAATCAATGACAGGCCAGTGTTAAGAAACAGGTTTTGTGATGCTGCCTTCTAGTGCTATACGAGTCTGATAACCCTGGTATTAAGTGTGTCGTGACCATTGAGCATACAACTTTTTCGGTTTATGTTATTGTTCACCGGCAGTATTTAAAATCTCCACATAAACTCTGGAAAATTGTACCCAAGTGTTTTCACAGCAGTGACAATGTAGTTCACCTTTTGAAACAAGTTGCCACATTTAGTGTTTGATGTGAAAATCCAGATTTTACATCAGTCAGCCCCGGAGTGTCAGCTATAATGGAGCAAGATTTTGGTGCTATAAATCGGCATGTGTCTTATTCTACAACATACCGACACATAGACTGTGAACTATTGGTTTCCGATATTCGCTGTTCAAAATGTATGGCTCACAGAGGATCATTAAGAAAGAGGAAATCTTTGGAAAACAAAAAACTTTCAAGTCCGAACAAATGTTCTGAAGATCTGATTTCTAGCAAAACACCCCACTCTTTAATGTCCAAACAGCAGCTGTGTGAGAAATTGACTGCCCTGCAAAACAAACTGTACAAGCTTACTACTGAAGTAACTGTGCTTAGAAGACAATTACAGAAAGCGATTCAAGCATGTGCCAAGTTGAATGACAGTACAAGTTGCGACATTAACCAAATGGTTAAAGAGTGCAGCCAAAATGCTCTTACAGACTTCCCAGAGGAAAATTCATTTCAAAGGTTATTCTGGGAAGAACAAGTCCAATATAACAGATGCAAAAAACCAAATGCAATGCGATGGCATCCTATGATTATAAAGTGGTGCTTGCAAATTAAAGGATGGTCAACAAAGGCCTATGAAACTTTACGTGATATTGGTTTTCTAAAACTACCCAGTTCAAGGACTTTGTTCAACTATTCCAATTTTTTGAAGGCAAAATGTGGAATAAGTCCTGATGTCATCGAACATTTGAAAGACGAGTGTGAGGCTAAGCAAATTTTCGATACTGATTGGAAAACCTATGCAGGATTGCTCCATGATGAAGAAAAAATTAAAGAGGATCTTGTATATGACAAAAACTCTGGTGAACTTATTGGGTTTGTGGACAAGACTGGAAATCAATTGAAAGAACTTGAAAATGAATGTAATACATAAGAAAAAAGCGTGCTTGTGGTAATGGTTAGGGGAATAGTCTGTGATTAGAAATATCCATTTACATGCTTTGCAACTGATGGAATAATAGCTGATTTTTTGTATTCCATACTTTATAAGTCCATCTGTTCTTTAGAAACCCATGTAGGTCTCAAAGTAGTATTTGTAACATGTGATGGAGCTTCAGCAAACCGAAAGCTTTTTTCACTGCATGGCTCAGATGCTACATACTCAACGCCAAATCCTTATGCCCCAGAGAGAAACATTTATTTTATATCTGATGTACCTCACCTAATAAAGACATGCCGAAATTGCTTCGCTAATCCTGACAGTCACTCAAAGAGGAGAAATCTCTGGAATTCTGGGAAAAGCATTTCTTGGATGCATGTTGTGGATTTATACCAAAAACATGTGGAATCAAATCTGTATGTCCATTGACCAAAACTAACCAGACAACACATCGACCTGGATGCCCACTCAAAGATGAATGTCAGCCTTGCTGCGCAAGTTTTCAGCAAGACTGTGGCAAGTGCTTTAGAACATTTGTATGGTGATGATGTCTCAGAAACAGTTCTTTTCATTTGTTATATGGATAAATTCTTTGACTGTGTAAATACAAGAAATTTGTCTGAAGGAAGTCAGAAACGGAATGACAATTTACATCCATACAGATCAGCTGAAGATGAACAACTCCATTGGTTAGAAAATGATTTCTTACAGTACCTTGAGAACTGGAAGGAAAGTGTAGCAAATAGGTCTGGTGACTTCTCTCAGAAAGCCAGAGAAAATATGTTACTTAGTAGACAGACACTACAAGGTTTGCAGCTGACTGTCCATTCTGTTGTTGACTTGACAAGATTTTTACTCAGACAAGGAGTCCCATTTATTCGCACTTGTGTTTTCAATCAAGACCCTCTAGAACAAATGTTTGGACACTGCCGACACTTGGGTGGTTCACAAGAAAACCATAGAGTGTATGATGTGCAACACTCCCTGAAAAGGCTACGTGCAATGGGTTCCACTGCATTAACTGTTAAAAGAGGAAACACAAAAAGTTTGAGTGAATCAAAAACTATAGACCATACTCCCTTAAGGAAAAGACACAAAACGAATTAGTCTAGTCATCACACAGGCACTGCTTGTTTCAGTGAAATGACCTTAATAATGGGGTTAGCACCGATTAAAGAAAAAATTGAGTTTTAACTGTGAATTAAACTATTTGTCCAGCATTCACTGATTGTCTATGTTCTTTATTAATAACATTCGCTTTTTGAGGGGTACTTATAAGTCGAAATTATCATAAAAAAAAAAACAGTGAGTATATTCAGCCATAGCCATAAAAGTACAGGGTTCATTCGATCATGCCTGTTTTTATTTTTAAGAGGCAAATAATGTGCAATCATCCAGCCATGGTATAAATAGAAATTGTAGTCTAAATACTTTTATAGTTAATTGTGAAAACATCATTTTATTTCGCCCAGTGGTTTTTGTTTGTACATATTGTAGATTGTACACTGATTAAAGTATAGCAATAACTCCGATGAAATATAATTAATTCATTTTGACTCAACATTTCACTTTATTGATCAAACTATCATCAATGTTAAGTCAAAATGAACTCAGTATCTTTCTTCGTAGTTGTTACTTTACTTGACTATTTTAAACTCACCAGTGATTAAAGTTTGGAAATATGTTCAGGTTTACAGCCATACTTAAGGTTATTTCACTTATCTGGCAACTTGCCTACTGACTGGCTGGATGACACATATTTTGGCATGGACAAGACCATGGAATTCTGAAGTGTTGAGCTATAATGTATCAACCCTTGGTGTGGCAAAATGATGTATCTTTATGGCATGATATGGCCAATCAGACTTGGTTCACATTGTGAGATAAACTCAAGTTACTCAATTCTGTGCATTACAAATACCGATCTGGGACTGGTTGCTCGAAGCGCTATTAAATTTAACCGAATATTAGATGACATTTTATATCTAATCCACTATTAACTGTTTAATCTGGGGTTTTGCGACTAATAGCCTTCTGCACAACTGGATCCTCCTTCATATAGCTTTGGATATTGCTACATTTATACCAGACACGTTTCTCATCATACAACATCTCCCACAGAATAATCTTATGTTTACTGTTTAAGCATGAATCATGAGCATAGGAAATACAAACCAACAATAGACTTCCTTGAAAAGAATTTATTAAACCAGAATCTTGAAGAAGAAAAAGCAGTCAATATTTTATAAAAATCTCAGTTTGGATGATACTTTCTAGAAAACTTCAATATATCAAATATCACATCATGTATATAAAGATAAATTCTTGAACAAAAGCTAAAAAAACAAAAAATACATTAAATTTAACAAACATACATTATAACATTAACAATAGGGCTGTCACGGTTCGACCTTTCTTCAGTTCGGTTCGGTTCTCGGTTATTTTTTTCGGTTCTCGACTTTTCGGTTCGGTTCAGTGATCCAAAGTAGCAGCTGATAGATATGCGTCAGTAGGCCTATACGTCGTATGTGATATTAGACAAAATGTTGTTTTGTCCGTGATTGGTGGCAA
>JARFOD010095953.1:0-31945 GCA_031763545.1 Mopalia muscosa | reverse complement strand
GATTGATTGATTGATTGATTGATTGATTGATTGATTGATTGATTGATTGATTGATTGATTGATTGATTGATTGAACTGCATGGTTGGGTGGTTGGTTTTGGTTGGTTGATTAATTGGCTGGTTGGTTGGCTGACTGACTTGTTAGTCCGCTGGTTTGTCGGTGGGTGGGTGGGTTGGTTGATTCAATGATTGGTTGACTGACCCTGAACCAATCAGTCAATCACATATGATAGATTCATGCTCCATTTGCGTTACAAATCTATAGGGCCTATCCGTTTTGAATGTTTTCTATAATTTATACAACCAACGATTAGACTATGTAATGGATGACTGAAGGAGACATCGGACAGATGCTAGCTACACACTTTTATGGATAGAAACTATAAAACACCGGCAGGTAGCTGCATTTGTTATGAAGTCGTTAATTAGCACTTGCTGTTTGTGCGGTCACAACTACCAGATGATGGATGTACAAGGTGCGTCTTACCTGGCAAGGTCTCAGGTGTCCTTGTATTGGGTTTCATAAACACCTTGAAACATTCTGTCAATACTGACATCCTACAGGGCAATAGCTAAGTCTTATGACCCGGTGATAATTGATGATGTATTGCCCGTTGAGAGTAAAAGGATAGGTTGAATCCGTAGAGAAAACGCCTACTTCTCACGATTTGCGAGAAATTAATTAAAACAGTTTGTTTACATATATGGTATCCGGCTTGAGACATTTATACCGTTGTTATACTTAACAATAAGGGCATTTTTTTTTTTTATAAATAAAGGTTTCTGATCTAAATGAATTAGGATTAATTTTTGTGTCTTTTTAAAATAAATAATAATGGAATAATGCCAGTATTTTCGTTGTTTTGGGGAAGAAAGCCCAATTCGTCTAGATGGCCCATTTTGCAATTACTGCTGGCGATAATGTGCTTAGTTCTGAGGGTCGTTGGTTTGATATAAAATATTTCTACGTCGACGGATTGTTATATTGGCTTGAATTTCAAATGTATTGATTTTTCTACTAATGCAAAGAGTTTTAATTGGCAAGCGTCTTTTTTGACCATTTTAGTGCCAGTTTTGGACTTTGAAATTTCAAAAGACAGAAAGTCGGACATCGCTTCTTATTTCTTGCTTCCGAAACTAACTGAACGCTGGAAAGCTGGAAGAAGAAAACGCCATTCTCGAACCCTCAACTTTTCTCCAATTGTTATTTTGTTTCTATCCATAATTCTTGTCATCGTGTCCAGAATACCATCTTTTGTTAAGAATATTTGGAGATGTGAATAGCTAAAGATGGGATGAAAAGATTCTGCTCTTTGCATCACCCAGTAATGAAGTCAGTCGAAATACTTGGTTAGAGAAGATGCCCTCCCATATATAGTTTTAATTACTTTGACGTTTTCAATTTTAACCATTTTATTACATTATCACATTTAATCCGGCTTACTGATTTATGTGACTACTGTATTTAAAACCACGCGTGTCCTTAAAGGGGAAGACCACACAAAAACCATATTCTATAAATAAGTAAAACATTTTGTGTGTAATATAATACATTAATTTCCATTTTCATAATCTTAACGTAACTCTGGTTATCATTCATTAAAGAGGATCACAAGGCCCAGTTGAGTCACCAAATCCTGTGTACAGCAGACTTCGCTGATCTATCATTAGATAGTTAAAAATTGGCTGACCAACCAGAGTGCAGGAAAACTTAGCAGCACAGGATTTGATGACTCAACTGGGCCTTCTGATCCTCTTTAATGAATGATGACCAGAGTTACGATAATTATGAAAATGGAAATTAATATCTTGTATTACACACAAAAAGTTTTACCTATTTATAGAATATGGTTTTTGGGTGGTCTTCTCCTTTAATTTGCAGTATTCCTTAGATAGTGGAGTGTGGTAATACTGCTTAGCTAAGCAATGGGATAGGGGGGATTCAAAACTGACTTTATCAAAACGCTTCCCTATTTATAGTTGTACTACTGTCAATCATTGTTGGAATACCCTAGAACGCGAAGTTAATCGCCAATCTATTTAACAGTTGGCTATACAAAGGCCCCACCCCATAGATTGACCAAATACTTACTTCCATGTTACCCTGGCCGTGACACCCGACATGTTCTTGTGTGCATTCCGAGGGCAATACACACTGTTTGTTTACTTGAACACTCCTCTGAGATAAAGTTGAGAACTTGTGCACTGTCTGGCATACAGTCTTTCCTGTGGTCAACAGAAAGACAGCAATGAGCAACTTTGTTACGATTAAATAAAATATAAAATATTTTCACTTCGTTGTTTCATATTCACACAACAGAATTTTACTGACTCGGAACTCCGCCCTCAACTAAGTGGAATGCATGTAAGCCAAGTTTTAAACATCAATATATCAATCAATCAATCAGGTAATCTATCAACGGACACACATTTCCACGAGCAACAAACAATTACAATATCAAACAATTCCAAAACGTGACACCGGGGCAACAGGACGCTTTCTCTCGACCATACGCGCAAATTCTTTTTTTTTTTGTTTTCATCATTAACATAGGGATTAATTAAAAAAAATTACTTACCATCTGGACAAAATCGCTCGGGCGCCCAATCATTACACTCAGAGTTACTTCCCTTGTCCGGGCAAGTCCAACAGGTGATTCCTGTAAAACAATTATATCAAAACGTAACTGTCTTTCCTGTATTTACTTAATTAACCAACTATTCATATTCAGTTTTATCTCTCTCTTTTCTGACTTAACCAGATTTATCTCGAAATGAAGCAAACTTTTTTCTAAATTAAACAAAATCTTATTTTATACGGTAAAGTTCTGAAAGTTTGCTATAATGTTGCGTTTTTCAATTTCTTTCTGTCTCTTATTGATTTATATACAGCATGCCACTTGTATTAAATTGTTTCCAGATAAAGTAGAAAGCATTAACACACAAAGCTTCCCGTACAGATATCTAAACTCGTTATTTACAATTTTAAGGTAAAAGGGCATTGCGTTTAATAGTGTCCTTGTAAACTGGGATATCTGGCTTCTAGATTACGAGTTCAACGCAATCTCGTAGGCGCAATCTGTTTACAATTTAACAAACTTACCTGATTCACTTGTAGTATCAGCTTCCACAACATACGCTGATAGAGGTGTCAACTCCGATAGAATCATCATCAACATTGGTATAAATATTCCGGCACAGTACAAATCCATGGTAAGTTGATTTTATATCGTGTCTATTCAATACCTGAAAATGAAGAATAATATATACCAATTTTTTAAAAAAGCGAAAACAGATATACAAATGTACCTAATATCACTCAGCTTTGACGTTTTTACTTTACTAAAAAACAATCCCTTGATATAGTAATTTTGATTAAAGCAAAATCGCCCAACTAATTCACATTTAATTGACAGGCGTGGGTAATCGTTGAATTACCAGTTAAAATAATCGGGGTTTGGGGTAGCCATGGTACCGAGTTACTTGTGGGCCATGCATCAACTTATCACTGGGCCCCCACATTTCGAAAATGTTGACCTGTTTCGGCTTCAACTATCACCAGATACCCGTGGGCCATAGCCCAATGGTCAAATGTACCGTGTTGAAACTGTCCCTGACCCTAGCCGTATATATGTAAATTGTCAGACAGCCATGGGAAAATCCTATGTTTTCGTGGAACGGAAACCTTGTCCAGTGAATTTTTGCCATCTTCTTGTGAGGAAATAGTAAGGGAACACATTGTTTTGTACAGTTTAGATCCACTCCCGAATTGTCCACAGTTGTATAATCCATTGCGGCATTTTCACGACGAGGAATTGAATGGAAACAAGATACATATAATTGTTGTGGATAAAAAAGCTGGATTGTGAGTTTTTTTTAAAGAGTTTACATAATCGCCGAAAGGCTACATTACGTTAAAACAATAAAATTTAGCTAAAAATCACCACGAGTATGATCCGCTTACCGTATTTTATAATTTCTTAGTTCTTCTCTAAGATTTCAATATGAAACCGTATTCCTCAAATATCCACTATTGTAATGCGATAAGTGCGTTTAGATAGGGTAGAAGTCGCACTAGTAGAATTCAATCCAATGCACAGGTGTCAGTCTGACGGTATCGTTTACAAGATGTGGTGTTCCGCTATCACTGACCGATTCAACCTTAACGCCTTGTGTTTATATATGGAACGGCCCCATCACCAGACGTGACAATTTTACCAGCTGTGTTAAAAAGACAAGTGATCCGCCGCTGTCATGTTTTTGTCCCCCTCCCCTACCCTACTCTAGTCTTCCCTTTCCCCTGCCGACTGATCTATTCTTTCGGGGTATATCCAGCTATTTACAAGCCATGATGACCGCGCGGGCTTTACTCACAGGCTGCTCATGTCTCACGAAGCAGGGAAGCCCGGCACGCCAGGTAGCGTGACCGCGGGACACCTGAAGCCCATCGCCGCAGACAAGTACCCAAGCCAGGGCGCTGATAGCACGCACACATTGGCTTTCGCAAACAACAACAAACGAAAGGTTAATAGCTAAATACCCCCTGCAAACAACACCCCGTGTGAAAATATGTAGCCTTATGTGACGTAACAAATTTTAAGAGAAATAGCTACAACGATATTTTCCAAAACCTGTTGAAAAACAAACAATGCTCAAAACTTTTCAACATAACTCAGACGTGACGATATGAAGCAAAATAAAATCATAGAAGTTTCTCTAGCGATCATAAATAAGGAATAAACTTTTGGCTTTAATTTGAACTATAGGGCCTACTTGTTATTAGCTTCGATGCTACCTTCGATATTTAAATTTGGTACAGTTAGTTAAACTTGTTGAGTTTTTATATTCGATCGTGAACTATTGGTTGAATCTGGGATACAGTATACTGTATCCCAGGTTGAATCACGCTAAATATGTTTATACAGCTGACTGTAAAAAGACACAGGACTTTAAATTTCTTACATTCCATATTAATTAATTTATTTATTTATCTTTTTAGAAATATAAATAAGTTGAACTTACATAATGGAGACAGTTATGGATTTCAAAGAGGAGTTGCACTCCGTGGCTTAAGTCCAACTGTACACCATCAGGTATATGAGTGAGTCACACGATGTGGCTCCGGCAATCGAGGGAGTATCTACGAGTTTTCATCGCGGTTTTCTAACGTATTTAAGCAAGGAACAGGATGAAAAGGACAATGCGTCGTCATATATAAGTGAAAAGACATTGAGAACGACATTAAACCCCAATCGAACATAGACAAGAACAAAATACTTGTGTAATACCTCTTCGTTGAATCAGTCCTTTACGCCTCAGTTTTCACCATGTACAAGAGCTAACAACATTTTGCCTTGTTAACATGTAATCTTGATACATATATAGCGCTTGGCAAAATATGAGATATTTCTGCACTTTTTTCTCACGTTAATGCTATTCTAGAGAACTGGCATGTTTGCGAAATTTATTAGCCCATAGGATGGCCTTAACGGGCTCCATACAGCCGTAAAGTTCCACTCATGGCACCACAGCCAAACATTATATGAGTCCAATACAGTTTAATGGCGTGGATCAGACAACAATCACAAGATACCGCAGTAATGATCTAGTTAATCAGTTTTTCTATGTGTTATATATATAAAACAGCTGATATTGTCTTAATGAATATACTAGTTTGAGATGTATAGGTATGTATATTATACGATTTGAAAGCTATCTAGAAGAACGGTAGCACATTAAATCTCAAATTTTGATTGAGCGTATAGAAAGATATAAGAGACATTATCTGTATACATTTCGAAACACACAACTCAATGAAGCAATGTACTTAGCATGGACAGCGTGAAATGTGTTATAAATAAACCACGTGGGGGCACGCGGAAATAAAGACGTTAACTAATATGACAGTTATTTCACTGTTGGCAACTTACGTGGATAAGACCGAGAAAATGCGGATGCGAAAGGAATAACGCATATGAGACAGAACGCGAATGAGAGAGGCAATAATGCGGATGAAAGAGGGAATAACGCGGATGAGAAAGGGAATATCGCGGATGAGACAAGGAACGACGCGGATGATACAGGGGATCTGCAGCGAAATGTCAAAACTTTAGCCTTCAACATGAACTGTTAATAGCATGTTGATTCATTTTAAATATAGTTGTATGTTTTAAACACAAGTAATGTAGCCCCGAAAAGAGTCAACATCGTTATACAAATGTATTACTATTTCTATTATGCATGTTTACAACTTTATTAATATTGTTAGTATTCATTGTGATATCAGTACTTGTTGGTAAGCAGGAAAACAGCCATATACGCATATAAGAAAACGAACGATGTGATTTGCGGGCCGTTTCGGAAATCCATGAACAGGCTGCCCAAAATATGTAATTTTAAAACCAAGTAATTTGCTTATGTCAACACTCGTTAACTAAGGGGATGTGTGGAGTAACAATGCTGTCTTTCCTTAATAGCACTGGATGAAGATGAACTTTTCAACATTAGTTAAACACTTTACACCTTGATTTATTTATAGTGTCACTTTCTGTTGGAATACATCACCTTCATAAAAGCGAAATACCCTAAAGCGCAGAAAAAAACCCCACCTATTAATCAATCCTAATGTCAACAGATCACATTTTGAAATTATGACATCGACATTTTAGTTGGCTAAATGAATTTACTGACTGGCAAGTAGTCTGTAGAGATCGGCTGTCTGGTTATCAGTCTTACAGACGAGAGATTGTTTTCGTCAGATTATCAGATTAAAATGACAGCAGTCCTGGATCACTTTTCTTAAAAACGCAGCCGGTAAAACTACCTCTAATAAACGACTATAATGCGCCAACGGACATTTTCGAGAATGCGAAAAATGACATAAAATTCGACTTGGTACACAGGATTTTACAGGCGATTATGTCAAAGCATGGGAATTACAATTAATAAAAATGCCATTCAAAGATGGAAATATAATAGTCAAAGAATTTTAGCATATAGAACAAAGAGTTAATTTCTTGTTCGCGAAATAAAGTACAAAGCGTAAATCCAGCGTTTGCAAAAATCCAATAATTGGCTGCTGGGTTTCACGAACGTTACGCAAATTTTTTTTAGCAATTAAAACAAGTTTAAATTGTCCGAGCTATTAAGCATTCTTTATACAGAGTAGTTTATGTTGTTAAACAGAACATATCATGTGGGCATTCTAAAATATAATCAATTCCACTTCCTACGTCGAGACATTGACTCCAAGATACTCCAGTGCCATCTTGTTTTGCACTTCTTTTATTTGCTGGTCTGTGGCTGATAGGTCGCCCCCAATATTGGGGGAAATTAATGCGCGATGGCCTGTCATAGCGTACGAGAGTTGTCTTAGTCTCGTCAACATTCGCGAGAATACGATTGATCATGTGGGCTGACACGGAATTAACCATCTTGTTAACTAGTTAAAGTAGCATTTTCATCCCATATACCGATCTATATATTTAGACCGGATTAAATTCCCTTGTACGCCTACATACACACCGCTTATAAATTACTTTTAAAAAATATAAATCATCGTATCTGATTAAGAGAAATTATAGTATATAACACATTAATCAGTCGACACTCCTGTTCCTCGATGTCTTTGCTGCAAGTACGTCGACATAACATTCTGACCTTTTGGTTCCTATATCGTGTTTTCCTAAAGCTCTTTATTCGAAATTCCGCTCGGTTTATATAATTTCATGCCTCGAATTAATTTTGACATACCGTCGACTTTAATTATAGTATTTTTAATTATTTTTGTACAGCTTCTTACTAATATATTTGCGTATTAAAGTGGGGTCACTTTCTGACGACACAAAATATAAACTTGTAAATAAAGCACAGCTGACGCTAGTGACTTAGATAGTCGGATTATTGTCTCAGTTTAGTGTGTGGTCAGTTTAGCACCAGTTGACTGAAATACACACCTCAGCGTTTACATTATTCTGTGTCGATATAAATGTCCAGCATAGATCTATATCAGCGAGTAATCTGACTTTATTCGTCGATATCAAATTAATTTGATTTTTTCATTTCCTTCCTGTTTGACGATTATCGATAAAATCAGAGACAGAGAAGTGATGTTTCAGTTAATACATATGGTATTTCACACATGCATGCTTTCTTATACACGGTTTATAAATGTGTTTTAATTACATCAAAAATGTTTATCGGATACATGTGGGAAAAACGTGATCTTTCAAAAAACTGTGGTATTCAAATTTCATCCGGTAATTAACACGAGTTCGCCATTACTGTTTCTATCGATTGCAGTTTAGAAGAAAATTTTTATTTTTTTTTTAGCAAATATGACATTTGTATTGAGGGCCACAAGTATATAATCAAATTTAGTGTGTTAAATCTAAAATTAGGTACAAATGTAGATTTCTTAATGTATAACTTCAATTTGTCTTATAATTAGTATTTACTGTTTAGAATTTTGAATGGTGTGTTTTGCTTGACAGTTTAAAACCACTAAAAAAATGGTTTCCAGATTGTCAACCCAAACATCAAACTGCGCATGCGAAAAATAAAATGGACTTTTTTCTCTCTTTCTTTTGATCCTTTTTTTGTGTATATCTCCACATTTTATCAAATTTTTAACAATAATGACAACTTTGAAAGATATTTTGGGAATTTGAAACAATTTTGAGCTCCCACTTAAAGTTGAATTGTGGCTCGATTTGTTGCTTGAAAATTGAATGTTAATTATATGTACAATTTTTGAGATAAAATTGTTAAAGAGGATTTAGAAGCTGGGATGGTTACATGACGTTGAGAATCTATAAGTCTTGCTGCTTAAACAGTTATGATATTCATTTAGACGTCACAATTTAATTCCAATAGTATTGATTGCCTGAAAATCCGGCTAATTTTTATATCGATATTTCTAATTTGAAAATTTACTGCAATCAAAACAAGTTTAAGATTTTCATAAAGGATCAACGGGGCGTGAGAAAAAAGAACCAGCTAACGGGTTTTAATGTATTGTTGTTCAATCATTATATAAACGAAACAGACAGTGAAAGGTACGGTATCATTTTTACACGTGTTAAACTGTTAATGTGTTTTCTTTGTTAAAACCACTAAACCTATCAACAGTAGGGGATTTCGTAGCAGGGTGTGAGTTTTTAACCCAAGTACACCAAGCAGCGTTATAGGTCGTGTGAAAGTGCCGTCATTTATTTTCCAGGCAGAGAATGTACACATAATATAGGACGTCATAATGTGGCGTCATACCGTCGCCATTATGGCATGTAATTTGTTTGTGAAATCAACAGATACACACAGCACGCATTGTGCAGAGATGGTATAGTTAATATCTGTTTTAGAAAGGAATGTACTTCTACTAAATGTGTGTATTCTTGCTGCATATTCAAATCATGCCACGACCCTGCGTATAGTAACGAAGGTCTCGCGATAATGGCGCTGTTTATGTTTGTCGTCGAATAAAACGGCACATAGCTAACACACGGATTTAAAACACTGCCGCGAGTCGGAGGAAAACATTACGCACCCTATTCTGTTTATTTATTTATTTGTTTGTTTATTTATTTTTTATTTTTTTTATTTATATTACATTATTAAGTATCTACAGGAAGGCCCTATAAAACTGGACCACCCAGCCAACATCCCTTCTATATACTGGGTCTGTAATCATCAAGCTGCTTTGGTATTTCTTAAAGTTATGAAATATTTTGACAAATTTCAGCTTTTCGTTTTCTCGTTAAAAAGAGTAATTTGTAAAATAAAAAAGTTTCTATTTGAAATATGTCTCCGTAATCATTAAGCACAAAACAAGTTTTAAAAAGCTGCCGTTTTGTTTTTAATTTTAACTAAAGTTAGAAAAAAAGCTAAATTTGTTATTAACTTTATGAAATACTTGAGCACGTTTATGAATACGAACCATGGTTTATAATATGACCCACGCGAACCATCGACAAGCTAAATATTTGACAGTCAGACGAACAGAGAAGCAATACTCCCATCGTTCATGAAGGGCGATGCGTGTCATCTAAGACTACCTCACAGTCTCATATTTTATTATAATCATACTCATTCCTTATATGGGGGCGCCGACTCGCCGTGCAATGGTAAGCTCAGTTTAAAGAGTTATAAGTACGTAAAGAATGAATAATAGTGTACTTTCATAACGTATCAAACAAATAGATATACATTTTAAGTACAGAGTTGAAGGGAATGGAGACTGTCTGTGAGTGCTGTGACATAGTTATTGTATTAATGTAATGATTTTGATTCTCTCTTAACCACTCTGTATTAATCAACCACTTGCCTAAATTATTGTTTATTATTTATTTGCCCTGATGTCTTCCTAAGCCCACCAACCCCCTGCTTGGACACCTGTGAATGTACTTACACACTTTAGTCACTATTTTATTGTTTGCTTAGCATATTGTATTTATTATACTCCAATCCACTCTAAACTATTATTTTATTCTTGTTTCTTGAACCCACGGGGATTCGATATTTATAGAAAAGGCTAAAATGGTCAGTGTCTGTTCACAATGTCCCTTTTGTTTGTCAATAGAGTAGACATATAGGTTATTGTTTCAATCATACAATGATTGGTATTGTTATCATCATAAACAACAAATAGTGTTCTATTTGAACTCAAGCAGTCTTTTTAGAAACAGCGAGAAGCATTCATGTCTGTGTAATTGAGGTTTCAGGCCATATCAGTGATAAAAATCGAAATATATAGATCCGATCTGAATTGTCAAGGGGTCCAGGGCATTTTTTTTCAGGGCAAAAGCGGATTAAGGATATACCTTACACATGGATTGACGTCATGTAATAGTTTATTTTATTGGGGGTCTAAAGCCGTACTTAGAGTTATTTCACTCATATGACGGCGTGCAAGCCCAATTGGTGAAGGAAACCACCCCTCGAAGCCACTGGCAACAAAGGCAATGACGTAATACAGACACCACAATAGACCGCTTTTATGTTGCCCTGAAAGCAACAGGGCAACAGCTGTCATCTATTAGCGGATTGGAGATAGAGCTTCAACATGGAATGACGTCATCTATTAGCGGATTTGAGATAGAGCTTCAACATGGGATGACGTCATCTATTAGTGGATTTGAGATAGAGCTTCAACATGGGATGACGTCATCTATTAGCGGACTGGAGATAGAGCTTCGACATGGAATGACGTCATCTATTAGCGGATTTGAGACAGAGTTTCAACATGGGATGACGTCATCTATTAGCGGATTGAAGATAGAGCTTCAACATGGAATGACGTCATCTATTAGCGGATCGGAGATAGAGCTTCAGCATGGAATGACGTCATCTATTAGCGGATTGGAGATAGAGCTTCGACATGGAATGACGTCATCTATTAGTGGATTTGAGATAGAGTTTCACATGGAATGATGTCATCTATTAGCGGATTGGAGATAGAGCTTCGACATGGAATGACGTCATCTATTAGTGGATTTGAGATAGAGCTTCACATGGAATGATGTCTTCTAAAAGCGGATTTATTTAATAGAGATTCTAGCAACTGGCCCCATCATTACTGGTCGCCATGACAACTACGGTGAGCTTTAATCAAGATGGTCTAAAGGTCTTGCTGGACCCCTTGGGCTCAAAATGAACCAAATTTTGTTATCGTTTGGATTATAAGTTAGGTATTCAAACTACATGTATATATTAGTTAAAGAAATAACTCTAATTCTAATTACAAAACAGTTAAATGGAAGCCTATAATTTAGTTTTCCCAAAATCATATATTGAAGTCGCAGTGTGTAATATGTACTCCCGACTTTTAAAAGCCATTTTAATAATCCGCCAATTTCTGGCACTTAATAAAGTCTCCCAGGCTTATTTCTAGAAAACTATTCGTGTTAGAAACTTTTCATTTGTACCATTGTAAAGAACACAATGCGATCTAGTGAACGGTGCTTCGTTTTTTAGAAGTTCGTGCTTGATTTTTTGTACTGTTTTCTGAAACATGTATTTTACATTTTTTTGACAAGGTGGGATGGACATAAAAACCACTGTGATCGCTCTAATCAAAATTTAAAAAAAGGAGGCACGATTTACTAGTTCAAGGACGATTCTACTAGGTCAACTAATTTATTGAGTCTTAGTTTTATTGCACTTTGAGAATTAAACCATGACAAATTAGCCTATTTTTCCTGTTGACATTTACTCATTTTGCAATATTTGTAGAAATAATTATTGGATATTCTCCACATTCACATATGTCCTGAGTATTTTAGCTTTCAAAAAGTATACACAGCCATAGGGGTACAGATTTACATTCTTCTGCATAAGTGACTAAATACAACGGGTGTTCTGAAAATCGACCAAGGGGTCTAGCAAGACCTTAGGAACCCTTAAGACGCGTTATCATCAATACTGGTCGCCCTGACTGTTACAATACAGTTAGGCTGAGGTCGCTTTGTGTAACAGGAATAACTAGAAGTCGCGAACACCAGATTAATTCGTTAATGAGCGGATTAGAGATATTTCTCTAACATACCATGACGTTATTTTACAGCTGACTTTGATATCGCTAGCTCTAGGCCTGTTGTTGATTCGGTGTCTTACTCTTTGGGTCGTGGGTTCGATTCTCAGATGGACTTTTAACCCGAAAAAAATTGTGAACTAGAATATGTTCAAACTGAGAAAGTGATTTCCGGAATAAATAATAACACGAAATAGTGATTATTTGTTGGTCTATTTGCGCTACATGCACTGTATAATCTACATTAAATATTCAATACAGTATAGGCTGGCTCACGCATGTGGGCCGAAAAAATTGTTTCAGTGAGGATTGAGTCAAATATGTCTATTTCATTTACTACTTTAGTCACGTAGAACACAACATATGCGGCATATTTACTGATATCCAATGCTATTTGTATCTGATCAATCAACACAGCAGTCTAAAATAGAACGTCGAGACACACCCAAGCCATCTTGTTTTGCACTTGATTAATTTGCTGATCTGTGGCATTAAGTCGCCCCAAATATTGGTGGAAATAATTGCGCGATGGCCTGGCATGGATACGAGAGTTGTCTTAGTCTCGCCCACCACAGAAACTCTCGCGAGAATACGATTGTCAACACAGTATAGAATGTCTAGTATCGGTTTCATCCGCTATGACTCATCTCTGCTGGTCAAATTAACATGAGGCTGTAACGATGTATAAAGCAAGGCATTGATTATTTCCCAGGCCGTTAAGCTTTCGACTACACGCACTAGGTCTTGCTAGTTGTTGCTAGAAAACGGAGGAATTCCAATTATTTCAGTGGAAGGTCGACGCTATTAAACACAAAGGTATAAACGCGTTATAAATATAACGAAAACAAGACAGTATATGCCTACACGTTAAACGATTAAAATTGTAATTAACGTATACATCAACGAAAGCTTGCTGTCCCATCAGTTTTACGAACGCATGACGCATCTATTTATGGCATGTTAGAGTCACATATTAACAAAACATTAGCAGAGACATGGCTACACCGTGACAAATATACAGTAAGACTATAGCCGGTGATGTTTACGTTTTGTTTTTCCACGAGTGATGGACGCGAGAATAGGAGGATTCAAAGAGAACTACGTGGGCTCGAGCTGCTAAAAATCGGGGTATTTATTTATTTATCCGATGTTAGATCAACAGGATAAAATCTCAATTACAGATTATTGGCCAGCATTACTGTGGGAGGAAAACTGGGTAGTAAATTAACCCAGAAAACCCACGACCTTCCGCTGGTTGCCGGCATACCAACCCATGCACATACGGTCCGCGGGAATCGAACCCGCGACCCCAGAGATGAGGGGGATATGTGGACCAGAGCATACACTCACACGAGCGTACACTCTAGACCAATCCGCCACGGAGGCCCCTATTTCGGTCGATTTAGGGTTACCAACTGAGATGGAATGAAGGCATTTCTTCGTAGCCTCTGTTTATAAACATTTTAGTTACGATGCCTTAATCGCCACAAATACCCCCAAAATTCTACAAAACTCTTGAACTCACCTTTCTTATATTGATTCCGTCGACTAACAAAATGGTATCATTTCCGACACAAAGACCCCATCCACAACAGTAAATTCCCTGGTACTGTTGCTTACAAGTTAGCATTGAATGTTACCACAAGACCACGGAGGCTGTGGTATTTCATACAGATACGCGTAGGTTCTTTGCAGTCTATAGCAGATGGCACTCGTGAACGGCGCATCGATAAACAGCCATCTGCTGGGACGTTGCGTGTTACGGCATATATCGGGCCAATATTCTCACTAACCGGCTAATGTATTTTCCCCCGAGCACGTATATAAATGGGCATATTACAAAAGTAACTCGTTTTAATTTAGGGCTAAACCCGGCTTAAGATCTTCACATTTCTAAAGAGGATCATGCGAGAATTTCACACGCCCTGATGGAGACTTAATAAAATTAACGAATATATATCCGACAAATCCCCCTCAAAGCTGTTAATATTTTATGCACCATATCGCTTCATCTAGCGTATGTGACGCAGATTTGTACATAGCCGTAGGGGAATGAATAAATCAAACCTTAGAGCTCGGCGTACTCTTGTCATTTATTTACATGTATACTCCCACGCGAGAAAATGGCGTATAGCTTTCACCCCTATTTTAGATAGTTTAATTCGTACTCAAGGGCTTATGGATCAGTCCATGTGTAGTATATAGGTGAACAAGGTGTACTATTTAACGCGTGTGTTTTGTTCAGCCAGTTAATCATAGACCCAACAAACAGAATCTAAGAAGACACTGTCAAAAAACATAAAAGCTTAATACAGTATTGTTGATACTTTTTAATGGAATTAAACGTTATTTCACCCACTCAATCGTCAAAATAGAACAATAAATTGAATTTCAGTATAGCTTTCGTGGGTGAAATTCATAGACTGACTTGTTCACAAGGGTGAACGTGTGTGCGGTGGGCGGGGGAAGGGAGAGCATCTAGGCCTATAACCATGAGTCTGTTTAATACGAACTGAAAGAAAATGATTTCAACTGGGAGAAGCGTGTCACAACATCTATGCTCGAACCATTCGGTTCATGTTATACCGATTCCTCTTAGGTTGAAGGGCGCATTTATATAACGCAATTTGTATGTCCTGTTAACCGCCTCGATCTCACACAAAATAACATAATCGCTGTATAGTCTAAATCACATTTAAAAGAAGGGAAAAGGAAACTACCTAAGGGAAGAAATAAACTAATACATACGAGTTCCTGCAAAATAAATGACAGACAAATTTACCAGAGCCAACAATGCAGTATAGGAACTATTCAACCAGAAGGTTATTGGAAGATAAACAACGACAAAAAATTTTCTCGCCGTATTTCTCTAAAAAGGAAAAAAACTTTTTTCTGCATACGTTAAAAAGTGAAAGTAGTCTATTTACATTGACGCCTGTAACGTTAGTTTCCATTTACATTGACGCCTGTAACGTCAGTTTCCATTTACATTGACGCCTGTAACGTCAGTTTCCATTTACATTGGCGCCTGTAACGTTAGTTTCCCTTTACATAGTCCACAATATGTCAGTCATTTAGGTATTATTATATCGTTTCTCGGCTTGCTCTCTGGCTAAGGACAGCTTGTTTGCAGTTAATCGATCCTGTCTTTAGGTCACCAAACGAATAATAACTTTCCAACACTACATATTTTATGGTTGTGCTATATACACTTAGAAATAATGGTTTCTTGAGGGTTCCTTAGAAAAGAGCATGGTTGTTAATTGAATCAGGATGGTTGTAGAAGAAAGCATAAGGACGAAAACGGTTCCTTGACATAATAAGATAGGAAGAAATACATTGACCAGCTGCTGGGAGGGTTCCATACAGAACCACAAAGGTTCCACAAGTGGCATAACTGATGAACCTACAAGGGTCCTATCAGAGCCATATTTGTCTAAGTGGGTAGTGTCAAATATTCTGTGGAATACACCGCCGTCATATAGATGAATTATGAGCACTGGAGGAAGATAAACTTTCCAACAGTATCCCGAAACAATTCACATTTTCTCGCTTTGCTAGCTCAATTATTTTTAGCATACACCGCCGTCATATAGGTGAATTACCGTGAGCACGACGTAAGACATCCATCAGTCAATCGTGACCACATTCTTAACTCATTTTTCTGTTTCTTTGAATATTGGTGTAATATATGTATTGAAGTTTTTGCTTGGTTTTACTTTACAACCCGACCATGAATTTCAGAAAGTAACATTTTGTTTACCAACTTATGAAATCATTGATTCTCCTATGTCTATTAAAGGAATTCATGCGGTACAAAAATTTAATATCCAAACTGAAATATGTAAAATCGTTTGAAAATGCTGCAAAAAAAAATCGCAACGTTATCATAAAATTCCTTATAATTAATATTCTTGTTCAATAGTAATTTTCATTTTTCATTTTTTAAAGACTTCAAACAAGTCTTAAAGCGATTCTTATCTCTGCAATAAAAGGCATATAGGAAAATTGTCCTTCATTTATTGTGTTAAATGATGCTCTCTTATTTTTAATCGAGTTATATTAATTTTATAATTGGATCTTAAACTCAAAATCAAAGAGATTGACATAAAAGATATTCACTCTTAAAATTGTCCATAAATATATTCATACTCCCTTTACCTTCTTGTAAATTTCCGAAACCACTTCTGTAGGCCAACGGAAACTTACCCAAATAGAAATAGTTTTCTCGACCTCAAAATTCCTCTTTGTTTGACAAACCTGTCTGACCGTACATTAGAAACCACTGGTGCTCGTGAGTGGAACAAACTGCCATCATCAATAAAAGAAATCACATCACAATCAATATTTAAAACATCCCTGGAACACCTCCTCCTTAATCAATATTTCGATTAGGTCTCTTTGCGCCCTGTTTATATGTTGAGTTGTTTTTTATGTATATATGTTTAAAAATAAATAAATAATAATAATGACTTACTTGTATAATCTTGGGATAAAACTAGCCCTCTCAGGACTTAAATACCACCGAACAATTGTTTACCAATAGTTGTATTTTATAAAAATTTCTTTGGTGAATAAAAGTATCAAATTAAATCGAATCAAATCAAGGGAGGCAACCATTGGCAAAAAAGAGCTAAATGTACAGAGTTATGTACCCTGATTACTATTTGTGTTCATTGAGAACTACGGACACTCTCTACACGTATTTCTGAAATAAGATAACCATCTATTGCTTTCATATTTAACTCAAATGTACCAGCTAAATTATACTTAAAGGAGAAGGCACGCGATTTTATAGTGGATTTTGGTCGGTTTTAAATACGATTTTAGTAATATAACAGCCCTCAAATTAAGAACCTAATTAACATTAAACCAGTAATTAAAGTTTTACAAACCGGAAGTGACACGCGTGGTGCAAGTGACGCAATATCAACACCATTGCATATGCTATAGCTACTATAGACCTATCATATCCGTGTCAAGTTCTACTCTGAAATTTTATATCAGGCAGATTAATTACTGTACGGGTTTGTGCCAAATTATTTTAAGGATAAACTAGAAGCCAAGAATAAAGATAGAAATATAAAAGAACGGTAGATACAGTGAGAGAGCCTGGACGTGAAAAACGCATCGTTATAGACTTGTATTATACAGTCAATATGCCGGCATAGTCGCACAGAAAACAAATCGCGGCATGGTGTTATGAATGACCTGAATTGTCACATCTTATAACTTGGTAAATATAAAAAGATCAATATAAAAATGCCCTTAGATGGACAGGACAGCCTTATTCAACAGGTGCTAACATGAATGGGAATCAAAAACTTTCCATATCAGTACTCAGTTTAGGCCCTTTTTCTGCGCCAACCTTACTAGTACTGGGCTAGGGATGAGAGAAAAGCTCGGCGTCTTTCTCCCGTTGTTACTGGCTGAACTGGAGGCAAAAGTGCCCTGCCTTCTCTCTGTCTGGCGCCAAAGCATCTCGCGCTTATCGAATGTATTCCTGAATATCCGAGCCTTTTGGTATGGGCCAAATAAAATACATACGGTAAACAGCATCTTTCTAAACTCATTTTTGTTAGCTTTAAATCGGTCAATTCGTGCTGACTGTTCTTTTCATAATCGGATGTCACAAACATTTATACACACACTCTCAAGTTCTTTAACCTGCCAAATGATGCGTTTACTGGCAAAGCTTTGTTTCTGATTTTTACAAGCAACCGTCTTAGAAAACAAAAAATCTTTCAGAAAACAGATGAACGGAACTCCTTTTGCAATAACCAATTAAGAATTTCCACATCCAGGTACACAGACAGGCACTAATTCCTGTCTGAAATGAGATATTCATTCGTTTAACACTGATATAGAATACGATATGTTGTGCAGGGACACTGCACCACGCGCGTAACTTCCGATTTGTAATATTTTAATTACTGACTTAATTGTCATTAGTTCCGTGATCTAAGGGGATGTTATGTTACTAAAAAAAACCCACAGTAAAATCACGTGACCTCCTTTAATATGACAAACAATCTATGTATTCCAACAGCTCAACGTTTCAGTGTCTATCCAGGCATCCTCATACCGGCAACGATGTCGGGATATTGTTCTTGTCAGTTAAGATTTCTAAATGATAGCTAGGTTTACCTTGAAACCCCAAATTTTGTCACTACAAATTGCAAAAAGTAATAATGTTTTACTCGTACACAATACTTAGCCCCTTAATCGGAACAATGAAGGTATTTCATCTAGCGAAATTAATCCGTCTTCAAGTACCTTATGAGTAAATAATGAAGAACTCCAACCAGGAAACAGTAAGGAGTGAGACATATATTGTATTGACTCATAGTTTGACTTATTAGACTGATACAGAGAAACGGAAGAAAGATTCAAAGAGAAAACGGCATATTGCCAACTGTGGAAAAAGAACGGAACCCTTGTGCGTAAGTATAACAAGAGAAGAACCAGATGTGTCAGGAATGAGAATAAAAGGGAAACAGTTCGCTAAGTTGCTTACTGACAATGTAAACAGTACAAGCGTCTCACCTTAAATACGAAACTTCGGCCAAGTTTTCTTCCCAACATTTCATTTGTTGCAACCGATGGATGGTATGATAAGAGTTAAATATAGATTACCACACAACATAAGCTGTAATTTTGTAAAGGTAATTTACTGTAGAATTTGACGGCAATAATCGTTCTCAATTTGCAATTTGTCAAGAAAAACACTGGTTTTGGCATTAACGGCTGTAATAAACTTTCCAAGCTCAACAATGTATCGATGTTTTATAATATATCTGACTTTTTCAATTAAGATTTCTCAGCTTCGTTTTCCTCTTGTGGTCCCGAAGAGTTATATTATCTTATAAATAGGTTGATTTTCAAAAACTCCCCATACTCTCAGAGTTAGGAACGATTTTCGCCTGATTTGACGATAACCATTTACTAAAACTGACTTTGCTCTTTTTCGTATCGGGTTATATAACTGTGTCATTATATAAATATGAAAGCTTCCAGCAACAGGAGCCAGAATGCTGTCATGTGACTAGTCCATTGCATTGTTGCCTCTCGTGGCGACATGCGCAAAATAATTCATATCCAATGGTTCGGGCAAATAGGCCTATACTCTGATACTCATTTATCCCATTTGACTAGTATCATAGCTTTTAACAGTTTGATGTAGGCCTATTGTATATCATAACGCATTAGAAAACAAAGTAACAATCATTGGTTCAGAAAGAGTGGGAAAGACTGTATTAATACTTTAAGGGTTTTTCACGTATATGAAGGTAGTGTAGGACTATTTGCTGATAGCATCAATATTTACTTCAATTAGTTTGTCCTTAACCAGAGAGGAAGAACAAAAACAAAAATTCCTGTTTATGGCTATTTTGGTTTGGCTATAAACCGTCGTTGTACTCCTCGACCATTAGCCAGAGTTCAGTACCCATAACTTTGAAATTAAGTATAAATCAAACAAATAAAAAATAAAGCGCCATGGTAACTGCAATAAATAGCAGAGGTTCCTCAATTGACCCAAACCCTCCCACATGCAGGTAAAGTATCTATGCATGTCCTCTGTAGTATTTGTCCCACATTAACATAGCAATACTGCTTTGGGAAATGAGCCGTAGGCTACTTGTGTGGATGTAGTCGCTGAAATATTATATTCTCTACGTGTCACATGTTAGACATAAAATTTCGATAGCATAAATGAGATTTTTCAGTTTCTGTTAGTCTTACGACAGAATTTGTTTCCAATGGAATTCTCCTTAGATAATTTTGAAGCAGGTGTTTGGTAGAATGGTAGTGTCTATGTGTTTAATTCAATAAAAATACATAGGCCTACTTCCTATAAAAAACGATATGCGCTGCACACATCTTCGTTACGACCAACGGATGATTTAGAAGACAAACTACTCCGTGGAAGAAATAATGAAAGAGTTTATATATATTATACGTGTTACATTGAAATACCAAGAAACAAAAAATACTACTTTCTGATCTGTTTTTTCTTCAAGTGATGACAGATATATAAAAAACGTTCTTGCAAAAATAGATTTGTATTTAGGAATAACCACTGTTAAACCAATTTGTATGTTAGATTCTATTTAATTGGGGCTGTGTGTTTTTTCACTGATATTATCAAGGCACTGAGTATAAAACAGGAGCATGGCCGCTCAGAGCCCACCTTTTTACGCATTATACATATATTTCTTAAAAGCAATTACAGTGACACTGAGATGTAGATCAATTAAAATCGATGAATCATCTTATGCTTTAGATAACTCCCAGAGACAAGTTTCTTAATAAACCTTAATCTCGAGTTGTGTCCGGTAACCTACAGACATCTCGAGAGTAGGTAATGACCATCAATATGGTATATAAAGTATTGTTGAAAATGGAGGCAACAAGATGGGTCTGTCAGGATGGAGAAATTTGAGAACAATGTGGAAACAAATCCCGTTTGCCGTACCACAATATAGATAGATTGATACACGTACCATCGTATAACCTATATTACACAAACAATAAGTGGTTAACGGCACATAAAAGCTTACTCTCAGCATTCAGCTTACGTAACCCAGCTCTTAAAGAGAAACAAAACAAAAACAAATATATATAGTTAGCCGGAATAGAAAAGTTTAATCAACAGTTTTGAAAAATATGTGTGGATTGCCTTTCTAAACACGTTAGAACCAATATAGTTAATGACTGGGTACGTCACGTATGGTGGACATTTCGTGCCATATCGCTTATCTCTCTACAAATTTGACTACTATTCAAGTAATATTCCTCAAAATCGTTTCATGCTAATTTTTTGTCAAATACTTAAGAGACAGTCTGTTTGGCGGCGATTTTTTGTGACTACTAGTCAATGTTATAGATACAGAAATGATAGGACATGGAATATCAGTCATAGGTGACTTTCCCAGTCATTTACTACGGTATGCACCAACCATAAACAATATATTACAAAAGTGCTGATTCTAGGTTTTGTATCTGTGATAACTGTTTTGTTCCTCTTCGGATATTGTTCAAATAATATTACAAACACGAGGTATACTTCATTGGGGGAATGGGTAATTTAAGACAAGTCAAAAACTCGGAATGATTACAATATACAGAAGATTGGTTTGTGTGCTTAGTTGGCTGGTTGGTTGAAGTATAACACCGTGGTTTGCGCCAGATCATGCAATGGGTGTAAGACACCACCTTAATCTACACCACTCGCAATCAAGACAAGACGGCACAATCAAAAGAACTAATGCAAAAACAGATTGGCACCTCGTAGCTCATTTGCTCGAAGAGTAACAGGGCAAGATTAAGAGTAAGATATGCCACATATCGTGTCCGTACTGCATAGAAACCGCAGGAAGGTAAAACATAGGACGATATTTGCTGATTAAATATTGGTAAATTTTGTCTTAATGATAATTTTAAATAAATTGTTTACAAACCAGACCGTAAGCCATCCCCATGTTTGATGTGTTAACTAGTTTAGCTCTTAACAAATAATCCCACTGACACAGGGATGTCTATTAATAAACAGCGATGCATTATCTCATAGTCGTGGTAAAATCCCAGAGACAAGTTTCTACTGAGATCTTAATCTTGAGTTGTTATAGGTAATCTACACACAAGTCGATAGAAGGTAATGACCATTCACATAGTATATAAATTATGTAATACATTTGTAGTAAACAAAGACATTCGGGTTAGGTTAAAAACTAATCGCCCTTCATAACAGTATTTTGAGACATTTACAAATGACCCGATGAATAAACGAACTTAAGATAATGAGAATAACAAGTTTTCAGAAGGTCCTTTAGATTTCTATTCCTCCAATTTGTTATCGTGGGTCTGTGAGAGAGGAATAGATATTTAAAATATACAAGATTGAGATATTCCTGTAAAATCACACTAGCAATCCGGGAGCTTGGGTTGTTACTTTGGAATACAAAAGAAGTAATTTTAATCCAATAATATTCTGTTTCTCAATGTTTGTGTTTGGTTCCATTTGCAAAATAATAAATTAGCTTGTATTATTATCTCAGGCAAAATGTCAGAGAGGAGATTGCAAAAATACTTTTGGTGTATAGTCAATGTGGTGGTCCCGGGTGGTTCACTTGTAAGAGGCCTTTGTTGGCGTGGTGTAGAAGCCAACTGGGACGGATCACATTAAAAGCGAACCACTTTACATCCACAGTTTCCTACTTTTTTCCTGTATAAAATCGGCGTACCGGTACCAATAAAAGTTTCATTAGACCGAACTATTTGTCCTGTAATGTTTATTGACATCTAAAGCAATTGACAACCTGCTTAACAACATATTCTATTTCCTTCTTTAAGGCGGCATATTCCAGGAAATTTGCATGGAAACATTTGTGTCTGGCCATCTTAACACTGTTAGCCAAAGAAGAATCCATTTAAAGTAGAACCCGTTGTATCGATGGCGGATTAAAATATTCTTAATCCTTGGGTAATTACAGTTGTGACACAAGTAGCTGTAACGTGGTTTATTTCTTAAAATAAAATAATTTCTCATATAAACCTCCGATGATGACATGTCAAATTGTGGAGGAAGCCAATGAAATCCATGATTTAATCCGATATATAATATCAGAAGTCAATCAAACAGAAGTATGACAACAGCCATTGACCTATAGACGTGAATACCTATCTTATATAGCCTATGCAGTATATAGAGATACGAGGTGCGGCTGTACCAAAACTTTAGAAATAAGGCCCGTCTCTGAGTACCAAATAATCTTGAGCCCGCATAACGTAATTACCGCGGAAGACCTTTTTAAGCGAGTGTGGTACTGCTGAGAAATGACTGATTTTGACATGAAAATGGACGTCGAGTGGTCGTTTAATGTGTCGAACTAACCCAAAACTGTTCAAGGAAGAAAATGAGATGATTTAAGTCAGGGTAAGGCCATGCAATGTTTATATATTTGAAGATAAAGTGCCGAATCATGGTAGCGTTCTGCTATTTCAAAAGGTTAGGAAGTTTCATGTAGCATAGCTATAGCATTGGCTAGTCTAAACGGCAATGTTACTTTTAGAGGACGTGCATAGTACCATATGACTTATTGCGCAAGAAATGGGTGATTTCGTTCGTTTCGCGCAGTTTAAATGTCAAAATCTATTGACACCTACAATATGGGTAAAATATATCCTTTGCCAAGCGTGAGAAATAGCTTTAGCACGATTTACCCATAATTCCAGCTCTACTTCTCGCTATAGGGCGCTTTTTAAACAATCAGCGCTGGGCTAGCCACACTGGCATTGAGACTGGGTAATGGCTGGTTTCATACTTCTGCTTTCACCATGTTTTAACATTCAAGGCACACAAACTTCAGAAAATAGTTTTAAAAAACACATATTATTTCGGCTTCTTTCTCTCTCTTTCTACAGAAAATCCCCGTCATCCTTTGGACCCGTTTCCGCATATCTCGAAAAAGTTCTCATAATAAGTTTACACGCCGATAACAGAAGTAATATGACAACCCCAACTAGCACTGCTAATTTAATTAACTGTATATCGTAGTAATACTGTTTATTTTCGTTCCCAGAGTCAAACATGTTTCCACCGTTGGTAAAATTAGTAAAACTGGAATTCTCTGCCATATTGGTTCCATTGAAGGCGGAATTGTTAAATCCACCCGCCAACACATAGGTCACATTTGGCACAAGAGATTTACTTGTTGTCGGAAACACTATTTCCGTGTCTTCAGAACCCGAACTCTTTGTTTCCGATTCCGGAATGTCTTTGTAGAATTTATGACAAACTGGCATTTTGACGACGAGTCCCTAGAAATGCAAATGAACTCCGATGGAGTGATACGATTATACCGGTATCACGTAACGACCATGGTGTTTAGAGGCAACGTCAGTCACAAGTCTTCCTGTAAGTAAAAATAAATTTAAAAAACAGAAATTGTAGCAAATGTTACACCATTTTTTAAATCACAAATTGAATAGAAAAAGTTTGAGGTAAAATATCTTAATTACCAACACGTGTTCGTTCGTGATGGATGTAATAGCAAAGATATGTAATTATGTTTGTGTCTACTCAATTTAACTGTTGGCCAATTTCCAGTGCATTTTCAGTGCGTTTTAATTGCCCTAGCACTTGACTGGTTGGCATGTGTTTATAAGCATTCAGTGAAGTAGATGATTTTGTGGGAAAAAACCCAATAACAAATGTTCTAAACATTGAGTTAATATAAAGTCTTAGGTCCATAAACGTGGAATGTATGTAGGTAGGCCCTATCAGAAGGGTAGTGAACGTCCGCTACCTAGACTCCAGTTGACTAACCTTCTATTTTTGTTCGACCACCAGGTATATGAGCGAGTCACATGTTGTGGCTCCGGCAATCGTGGGGGTGGTTTTTACGAGGTTTCCTCTAGGTTTTCCGCCGTAATAAGGATGTGTATAGTGTGAAGTGGACAATCCGTCGCCATATAAGTGAAATACCCTTCAGTACGACGTTAACCCCCAATCAAACAAACAAATGTATTTTTGTAGAAGGCCGGGTGGTTGAGAGGTCTAGGTGGCCGGTATTTACTGCTGGTGGTTCGGTGCCTAACTCTGAGGGCCGTGGGTTCGATTCCCGGAACGATTTCAACGTGGAACATTTTCCGAACTAGAATCTGTGAAAACTAAGAAAGCGTTATCCCAAAATAACGAAAATACTGGCCTTACATGTCGTTTTGGGAAAAAAAAGGGAATATCTACGTTGAAATATTTAATGTTTCTGGACGCTATAAACTTAACATTTTCAAAAATGTCATACTACATGGAAAATACTTGACAGCTGGTAATACAATAAAAGTAAAATTTAAACTTGCGAAATCTACTTCTGATTTTAACCATCTCTATTAATAGGACCCGGAACTATGGTTATAGTATTTGTTTTCATAATAGATTTTGGTCTGCATTGTTTGCATACTTAAGGTTTGAATGGTGTTAAATGTCATACTTAAGGTTATTTCACTCAAATTTCGGCGTGCCAATCCAATGGGTGAATGAAACAATCGACACGCCTGGCAACATACAAAGACAAGACACGACAAATATCGTTATACAAGCAGGAAGCCCCCCCCCCACACACACACACACAAAGCAACATACAGGGCAACAGTGGAACTGTGAAATAAGACATTTAGTTAATAAATGTGAACATTCTCGTCGATATGAGCCCATACTTATTATCATCACTGGATACAAATAGACATTTCACGCTCTCCGGGATCAGTTTTCGAAACTGACAGTTACATGTTCGCCTATTCACTCTCCTTCCTACAAATGTCAACAACTATTAAATATCGCAGAAGAGTGTTTATCTATCCCTGTGGAATTCTAGTTGACGTGTGGGCTAAGCGACATTACAGCTTTAGGTAGTGCCGATGAAGACCGCTATAGGTTAAGTAGCAATTTCAAAAATTCAGAAAAGATGCGTCGAAGAGTAGTGTATTGGTTCACATTTTACACATTTTTAAAGCCACATACTATTCTATTTGAAATTACAACACATCGATTGATAAGCATATAGTTATATTTTCAGTATATCGATTTTCAGTGAAGCCTATAAGGCTTGGACGCCATTACATGATGTAACTAAAGGAACGCTGTTTGGTGTACTGGATAGATGGTAAAGACCAGAAACAAAGATTTGGCAGTATACACGCATCACTGCGAAGATTAAAAGAACTTGTGCGTGAAACCTTTTATTACCGATTTATTGGTAACAAAAATAAGTAAAACAAGCTGAATAGCTAGCAGGTCAAGCACTAGAGCCTTTCTTCGAAAAACGTGCTCTTACTCCCAGTCAAATTACCTTTTCCATGCTTTTGTTTAAGAAGCCATATTTGCTGTGGTAGTGGAACATAACCACATCTATGGTATTGACAGAAAAGCGAAGTTGGAAGGAAATGATGGCCATTTTGGTTTGAGGAATGCAATCCCCTCAGTTTCTTTGTTGGAGAAAACTATTTTCCAAGTGCGAAATATGTTAAAATTATACAATGGCTGTCATTTGCATGGTTTTGCGGAATTTGGATGTTTGTTTGATTGGGTTTAACGTCGTACTCAAGGATATTTCACTTATATGACGACGGATTGTCCACTTCACAGTGCACCTAGCCGTATAACAGTGTAAAATCGAAAGAATACCTTGTAATTTTGACAAAATCCCATCCGCCGTCTTTACCAGTGGAAGCTACATACCAGTTTTCAACTTAATCCGTGAATTCATTCTCTACTTATCCTGTTCACAGCCCCTACAGATATGAATATGCTAAAATTATGTAATAACGGCCATTTTGTTTTACGGAATTCGGTGAAATGTATCCCATCCACAGTCTTTGCCAGAGGAAGCTACATACCAAGTTTGAAGTTAATCCGTTAATTTATTCACTACTTATCGCGTTCACAACACCCACAGTCATGAAGATACTTAAATAATGGCCATTGGGTTTAACAGAATATAGTGAAGTGCAATACCATCCGTCGTCTTAACAGGAGGAAGTTACATACCAAGTTTGAAGTTAATCAGTGAATTTGTTTTTAAACTAGCATGTTCACAAGCATTTGTGACGCACGGACGGACCAACAATACAAAAAAATGCCTTATACCTTGTGTATTTCCATTTGGCCCAGAGCAATTCTGACTTATTGAAAAATTCAGAGAAGAAATAGGCTCGGATAGGATAGGTTTATCGTATGTGAGCCACAAGCATAAGGAATGGTGTTATTGTGTAACTTGCCCCGCTTACGTCACTTTCGGTTTGTACAATTTTCATTACTGGCTAGATATCAGTTTGTTACATAATCAGAGGGCTGTTATGTTAAGAAAATAGTATTAACAAACGACCAAAATTCACTACAAAACCGCGTTTCTTCTCCTTTAATCTAACGCACGGCGTAAAACCCTAATCAAACAGACAATATGTCAATAATTTTATAACATATATTAATTTTTATAACTTAATATTTTAGTGACAATTTTACTGAATTTTGACCTAAATGAAGGTCTCTGGTTGAAGAAGTCTTTTTCTCTCAAATACGCATACATATTAAGTTGAAATATATAATTTTCTCTCATAGGCTTATACAGTATACATAAGTTAAAATATAATATCACATAGACTGTTAAATATAAAAGGACGCCAAACTTAAACAAAATCTTTTGTGATCTCCATTACATTTTAATGTGAGAGGGTTAACTACCCGGGAAAAGTTAACGGCTAACGTAAAACACGCAGTGATTATCTTTGGTAGGTTAAAGGGCATATCGTTTAACAGATAGGGGATTGAGATACGATGAGAGTATTTTTCCAGACATGTGTAATAAAAGTCAAGACAAACTGCGATACTTTTCTAATAGAGCATATAACATTAGGTGTTAACGGTCCGAATACAGCGAGAATACATGTAAATCATCTCTTACCGTGTAGTAAAATGTCCATGTGGATAGAGCGATGAAGATAAAGGCGAAATGGCAAAGGGCCTTCGCGTTCATGTTACATCACTTTCAGGGTGAATGCTGCTTTGCTCTGGGGAAGTGTAAGGAGATTTTAACCCGTCGGTTTCCCTTAAGCTTAACACCTATCAAGCTGGATGACTCGACACGTAGGTAAACTTTCGTTAAGTTGTTCCTTCGGTTGGCTTTCACTTGTAGTAAGTGTATTGCGGTTCAATCGGAACTAAGCGCTGACACAGAAGGCCCGTATAACGTGGTGAAGTGTACTGACCTTTTTTCTGGCCGCCGCGGAAGCTACATAGGCTGTTTCAGTAAGTGTCAAGTTACAAATATAGCCCCAGATTTTGCTGTTAGGGACGGAGTCAAAGGGATATACGTTGAGAGCGAACCATCATGACAGGCGAAACAAAATATAGTCACTTAGAAACCCACATGTTTCGTGTACATTTCGCTTAGTCGGCTACACACCTCGACATGTGTTGGCTAAGAGCGTGTCGATTTCCTGTGCTCTATGGTTTCCGAGTGTGAAATGAAACACAGTTATATAGTGAAATCAACAACCACCTACATACACATACGTCATTATCCTTGACATATTCTCTAAATCGATACCACAGTTTTTATTTTATTTTGTGTACGCATTTAGGCTCTCTATATAATGAAGCTATAAATTGTCAATGTAGCTGTTCCTGGACTAATGCCATGCATGGTCGTTTGTATTGAGTGCATACAATTACTGTGTAATTTACATTTTTTTTGCATTTACCAGCTGTATCATGTGTTTAATTAATAGTGTCTAGTCATGTTTGATGTAGGGACTGTTTGAGACATTTGTTTATGTAAACACGCTGCGTTAAATCAACAGAGCCGTAAAAGGGACTTAGAAAAAATAAATTTGTCCACACTTAATTCGTTATAACGAGATACTAAGTCGCTACAACGAGCTAATAAGTCGCTATAACAACTTCTTATATTTTTAAAACGCCTTTTTTTTCATGTCCCTTTTACGGCTCCGTAAAAATCGCCCAGTAGTGTTGTGGAAAATACTACTCAGGTACCTGTTGTCCAACAACTAGGGGGAAACCCAAGTCACGTTACGCATTTCAGTTGGGTAGATTTGTTAACATGGCTGAATGTCAAAGTAATCGGATCGCCTTAGATTCGACCAGATAGAGTGGATAATACCACCCTTAGACAACGGAAGAACGTAAGACTTACCTAACAAGCTCTATGCAGTCCAGCCAATCGATTAGGTTTTTTTTCCGTTCGAAAACACCTGCTTATCATGTTTTTTTGACGAAAACGGGCCCATTGTGGAGTGATGAAAGGAGATCATGGCTGACCTAGGTTTGGGCCGCTTGATTCCAGTGGTGTCTGTTGCCACACGTAATTTTGGACTTTTAAGAAGTGTTTGCTGGGAAACTTTATTTAGTTTGACTTTTCAGTGGTGTTTGCTGTATCATTTTATTTTCACTACTTGAAGTCAGTTATGTTGTCTGGGGCACTTTATTTGGACTTTCCATGAGGTTTTTGCTGGGACATTTTATTTTGATATTTCAGTTGTGTTTGCTACAAAACTTTATTTTGACTTCAGTTGTGTTTGTTGCTACACTTTATTGTGACTTTTGAGTTGTGTTTTCTGCTACACGTTATTTGGACTTTTTAGTTGTTTTTGCTGTTACACTTGATTTATGACTTTTGAGTTGTGTTTACTGCTACACTTTATTATGACTTTTCAGTTGTGTTTTCTGCTACACGTTATTTGGACTTTTTAGTTGTTTTTGCTGTTACACTTGATTATGGCTTTTGAGTTGTGTTTACTGCTACACTTTATGTGGACTTTTCAGTTGTGTTTACTCCTACACTATATTACGACTTTATGTGAACTTTTGAGTGCTGTTTGCTTCTTAACTTTATTTGGGCCTCGTGGTGTAAATACTGCTACACTTTATTTGGGCTTTTCAGTGGCGTTTCTAGTCCATGAAAAGTATCAAAATGGACATCTTTATCTTTCTACAGAAAGCTAGGCAATCGCTTGAGCCCCCGAATTAAACAACAAGGAAAAATAATGACACAATGATGAATTATTCTTTTGATTAATTGCTTCTCATTATGGTTATCATTTATATACCATGTACAGATATCTTGATTGACAATAGTTAACATGCACATATTGATGGAACTGACGTTGTCCATGGATAAAATTGTTTGTACATTGGTAACTTCACAATTCTGTAATATCTTTTGAGATATCAAACTACAAGCAGCCAAACCTTGAAGACGCTCTTTGCCACATATGGTAGCCTAAACGAGCAATGTCACTGCCTCTCCCAATCAAGTAAAGGGTCACGCAACGAGACGGTGTATGTCAAATTATGTGAGATTTATGGAAGCCGAAACAGACAATTAATAAATTTCAGAGAAACATGTACAGCCATGTAATATTTGTTTCATGTCCCCATGTGTGTTAGACAGCTTAATATTTGTTTCATGTCCCCATGTGTGTCAGAAAGCCTAATATTTGTTTCATGTCCCCATGTGTGTCAGATAGCTTAATATTTGTTTCATGTCCCCATGTGTGTCAGATAGCATTTCCACGTTTTAATTGGTTATGTTCAGTTCATTGACACAAACCACTGACATGAATTGCTCAGTACAACTAAAACGGTCTATTTTATTTTACAGCTTTCAAATCCCGTATGAAGTTTCAAACAACCATTTCTGTCCCGAAGTTTGGCGATCCCATCTCATTCCAGGTACAAACATCAACCAGTAACACCCATTCGTGATATTTTAGCATCATCTTAGTAACTTTCGGGATATTTAACATGTGCTTCTCTTGTTTTCTATCTGTTTGTTGTCTTTCGAGCTTTTCAAACTTTCGCGTTCATGTACCGTCACTTTTAGAGTTTTTAAAAGCATATTCATACACCAAGAAGGGCGTTAGTGGTGATATCGCAAAGTAACGTGAATCTCGCGAGATTAAGCCTATTGATAAAGATTTTCACAACCGGTCATGTTCAATGTGGATTTCTTTCTTTCTGTATAAATCAATAACACCATGCACCTTGGTTTGTTGGCCTCCCTTACATAAAGTTACATTATAAACACATAATTATTAATATACTTACTGGTAGATCTATATTTTTGCTGTAAAATGTTTGTTTAGAACTCAAGCTGTACCATAAATCATTTTGATTAGCCATATGTTGACGTCATACTCTCAGATTTATGTATAAAATATATCAGCGCTCAGCAGTCTAAACAACATGATAAAATAAATCAATAACGTCATGTAAGTGAAAATCAATCCGGTGATTTAAGTTTAAAGCCACGTCCGTAGAGTTTAACCACGA
The DNA here is from genome assembly GCA_031763545.1 of Mopalia muscosa. NCBI lineage: Eukaryota > Metazoa > Mollusca > Polyplacophora > Chitonida > Mopaliidae > Mopalia > Mopalia muscosa. The sequence continues at coordinate 569 of JARFOD010095953.1, read as the reverse complement.
GCAGAAGTGACACATCGACAGTTGCCTGGTCACCGATAAATGTACAGGTGGTCGGAGAGGAAATCGAATCTCGTTTGTGCTGCTTTTGTCAAACTTTCTTAGCAAAAAAAAAAAAGAAGATTTTTTTAATGTTACGTCTTTTATGTTAAACTTGTAAATTAGTCACGTGACTTTCTTAAGCTTTCGAAAACCCGTGAGAATGTATATATAGTTTTACATCTCACATGATACGTATCGAATGTTTGCTACAAACCAAATTGAGGAATGTTTACATATGTTTATTTATAGAGAGGGGAGCTTTTGTAAATTGTCGGAGCACTCTCCTATGCGGTGGCTGGCTATTTTCGCCATCTGGCTCGGAAATGACCTCAACACCGCGGTCTAAAATAAACTGATACGGAGGGCAGCTGTGTGGGTGTGTTGAAACAAGATTCTGTCCACAATAGTACCTTTCCATGTAAGATCGCAAAGCCCATTGAGATTATTTTTGTTTTACTGAGAGACATTTGAAAAACGGTTTGGCTTAAAACTAATAATACATTCTACTTACAATGTGTCTTCTTGTTTAT